>VYYI01000082.1:0-56181 GCA_021029175.1 Bilobella aurantiaca | reverse complement strand
ACAATCGTTCTTCACTGCTATAAGTGTCACATGATGATTTAAGGGGTAAATCACCAATTAAAATTTGATCAAAAACGAGATGAAAATAACAGGTGTTGTTAATTTAAATTCCCGCTCGTAAATTCAATATCATTTGAGAATGTTGACCCATGAGTGGTGCGCTACAGTTGAAGTGCCTTGGAAGAAGTTCCAAGTGGACTTGAGTGGAGCGCCGCAACTTTGAAAAGTTTGTCAAGACAGAAGGGAGTTGGAGTGAGACATGAGTCAATTACTGTTTAGGCAGATGACATTTTAAGAAGGGTCCCAGGCCGAGAGGCTTCATCTTCAATTGAAATATTCAAATAATTTTAAATGTGTACCTAGGGAGGGTATGCTGGTGGAGGGAGGGACGCCCTCATGTTCCTGTCACTCCAGAAGGACGTTAATTGACACTTGGGAGAGACATGGAGGATTGAATCTGAGACACTCATTTCCGCTTAATCCCAGCGCATCTCGGGTGACAATGTCGCCCAAAGTCCAATTCCCCTCTAAATGTCGGAAGGTATAAAGAGTAAAGGGCCCATAAAAGCCCTTAACACTTCGCATTTCAAAGGCATAACAAAGGCACCTCCAGGCATTTCAATTCCTGTCAAACTTCCAGCCACGGCATCTAGACAGATGAGGCGAGAAAATGAGGCAGATTTGGGCTGGAGGAGAAAGGATAATGGAGAAACGAGAGTATTTTACATTTTGAATTTACCGCCCCTCAAATTTTCAACCTTCCAATGGTGGATCCAATGAAATTCCTGCACGCACATTACCATAATTTGCATCAAAATAATTTCGTAAAAAGTCAATATCTAGAGAAAGTTGTTCAGCAGGCTCTAAGTCAGTTTACTCAGCGTTTGAAATAAGGAATCTAAAAAAAATTATTTGAAAGAGAAAGCACAACGGGGCGTTTTTTAAACCATGTTGTAAACCATGTTGTTTTGTAAACCAAGGGTAAAATTATTTAATGGACTTTTAATGTCGCTTCTACGACAATCAAATGTCTTTACTTGACTTACTTGACTTGACACGAAGGTTAAATGGCAGCGAATCAAAAACAGTAGTTTTTTTTTTTTTTTTATAGAAAAGAGGATTATTTTGGATGGGCCAAATAAGCCCGTCCTAGAACAGGTGGCCTAGGAGTAAAAATCCTCCTGTCCTTGGACGAGTTTGTTTGGTTAAGAATAAGTGGAATGGTTTTGAGATTTATTATATTTTAAAGATTTTCAGTACCTAAAATAGAAGGCAAATTTAAGGAAATCCTCTTACACTAATACCTTAACCTTATTTTGAGTAGGACTGGATTGGAAAGTCTCATCAATCAGGTAGTGCCTTCCAGAATGTCGAAAAGATATCTGCCTGTCGCCTTTCCTTTTGTTCCTTTCCCTTGATTTCCATACTTTCCCGCCATTTCTAATCCAAGTCCACTCAGGTGTGTCTCACTTGCCCCAAATTCCCGAGTCGGCATCGATCGACGCGGGAAGGTTCAAGTCCAGGACAACATGGACCCTGCGTCCCTGTCTCTCCCTGCGACACTCGCGTGTCCTCCAGGACTTTGAATCAATCCCCTCCTATCGCCTAATGATCCTCCTAATGGTCCTATGAATATTGAACAACAACAGCGGCCTGAAAAAAAAACGTTTTTTCTATTTCTTTTTCGCTGGAGAAAGCAAACGCCCGAAGAGAGCAGGAGATAAGTTACGAAAAGAAAGGACCATTAGAAAGTAGACAGTCCAAGTCTCCTTTCTCCTCTAAATCTTCGAGTAACATATACAAAGTCCTTCTGTTTTGTGATTCAATTTGAGCGCTTCTTTTTTTTTCAAAAACAGCGTCTGTCCATTTTCCTTGCGGATTAGGTTAGTTTAGAATTTAGAATACGGGGGATTCCCTTTCCTTTCTGGAATCTAAGAGTCTCTGGAGAATCACTGGAGTGCGTAATATTCTGAAGATCCTACCTGGCCGAATGCAGGTTTTTTTTTTGTTTTTAGGAAAGGTAAAGTGAAAGTGACGGCTGCAGGGCATGAGCCGCGCATTTCTTCCGACCATGGCGGATGGGAAAAAGTGTCTGAAATTGGATTTGGATGAAGATTCACTTCTTTTTGCTTTCACTTTTTGAGGTTTTTTTTGCTTTCAGTTTTTTTGGGCCGCCAGTTGTGGCCACAAGAAAGAAGACAAAGGAAATAGAACGGAACAGAAATGAGGCAAAAATCTGGTTGAGGCATAAGCCCTTAAGGTACCTATGAAATGGAATGGAATCACGTTGTTTTCCTCCATTTTCTTGATTTTCCTTCACATTATCAGGGCCGGGGCCCGGCCATAGTTTCCAAGAGACTAAAAAAAAACACTAAAAAAGTGTTTTTTAAGCACTTCAGTAATGCGTTTTTTTAAAGATGTGTACTTCGCCTCTACAAGCCAGTTTTTTATGGCGTTTATTGAAGCTACAAAACATTTCTAAGATTGAAAAAATAATGAGAACTTGGTTAGAACATCATCTTTTGAATAGTAGATTAGAATTAAGTTTAGCAAATGATGTGTTACAATTTGCAAAAACCGCTGTCAATTTAGGTTGTTGTTGTTTTTGTGGATTGACAGAAATGTTGTTGTATTCGTTAAGCTAAATTGGGCAAATTATTAGAAACTATTGGGTTATTGAATTATTTTTTGGGTTTTGTGGGAGGCTAATTTGATTTGAGAGGGAAGGGAAATGATTTTGTTGGGAGTGAGGCATGAGTGAAAGCAGAGAAAGGCGGGTTATGAGCAATTATGAAGGGTCATTTAATGGCTTTCCCTTTATATGTCTTTCCAAAAGGTCATTTTAGGTTGTAATTGGACGAAATTAGGGAAAGTTTGGAGCAAGGCCTCCCTCACGAAATTGGTCTTGTTTCAAAGTACAAGTGCTCTCTTTATGAATTTTAAATGTTTACTGCAGCATGGAAATGGAGAAAGTTTGCAATTTGCTAGGATATCGGCGCACTACTCCGAAAGCTTCCTTCCCCAATAAAACTGGAGTGAAGTAAACGGGAAAATGGATATTGGAAGGAATTGTTACGCGGGAACTGGTTATTGTTCCGTTGAATAATAGAACGGAGCCTCGGTTTTAGATTTCGAAAATTTGAGAAGTTAGGGACGAGGGAGTTTGCAAGTCCAGTTTGGAGTCCCTTGAGGGCCTCCCAAGATTTACGGCCCGGCGAAAAATTAGCCGAAGCGAAGCATATGAGTTGCCCCAACAATTCCCATAGTCCCTTTCCCATTTCCCCCATTTTTCATCTTCCTAAGATTCTGAGAAGCACAAAAGAAAAGTTGAGTGATTATTTCTGTGCAAGTTCCAATTAGCCCAAAAAAAATACTTTTTCTGAGCTCAGAAGGTTGGGTCAGGTTAAATTGGATGAAATCAATTTGGGATTCCAAGCGAAGAAGCACAGAGCATCCCTCTTCTTCTTTTCCAGAGATTATCAACAAATACTTTACCTGAGGCGTAAAATTGAGGATATCCTCAAAATTTCATAAACTTAAAACCATTGTCACGTCATCTTCCGTTTGTAAACTACAACATTATTTTAAAACTATTCATACAATTTAAGATTTTATTGTTAAAATGATTTATTTATGCAATATAATAGAACATCCAATTCTTTTTATTCGCAAGTTGTAAATGCAACTGCTAAAAACTTAAATTCGTGGCTTAGGGTATGTACTAGACTCTCAATTTAGTTTGAGCTATAGATACATATTAGTGGAACACGATTTAGATAAAATTTTAGTATTTTGAGCGTGCTAGTGAACTTTTAAGCGAAGAATCTAAATTCGAGATATATCGATAAATCTCCATATATTGTTCTGATGGATTTGAGTCAGGCAGGGGAGTTGATATTAAAAAAATTGTAAGAAGGGATAAATTTTGGGAAGTGATGAGGATATCCTCCATTGCGGGCTAGGGCTCACCCTGTGCACAGATGCGGTGAGGTCGCTTCGTTGAGGCGGCTCAATATCAACAGAAATTCTTTTCTTGTGAGTTTTGGTAGAAGTTAGAAATGTTTCTGAATAAGGGATGTGCTGGAAAAAGTGAAGTGAAAGTGTCCTTTCTCTGGAGATTCTGGAGGATGAAGGACACAAAGGACAGTTGTCCTTGCCTGAGCAGGTGTGATAAGAACTTAATTAACTAACTCCCCCCATTCATCTCTATCTCACTCACCTTCATCCACCTTCCTTTATTACCCACCATGACCCTTGACCTCTGGACAAGCTGGACAATGAGGACATGATCAGCGGAAAGGAGACAATTCCAGCCTTGGCTTTGTCACGCCCAGCATTGCACTTAACGTTTGAAAATAGAACGAAGACGAAGAGCCTCACCTCTCACAAAAGTCACAAGAGCGATTGGTCAATTAATCTAAGAACTTAACAAAAAAACAGGATTTAAAAAAAAATTACGTTTTCAAACAGGAAATTTTGATATTAGGTTTATTTTCTTTGCAAGCATTATTTCACAGTAACTTAAATGGTTCGGGTGAACTGTAAGAAGTATTTAGGAAAGTCTCTGTACATCGCTACGCACGCTACCACCTTGGTAACAACATCTGCTGAAGATGAATATGGATTTTTATGGGCCTCCAGCAGTGATCGTCATATTAAAACAAGAACTTGGCTTAACGCTTATTAAAAGTTATTGTCATTAAAGTGGAAACAAAAGTGGTTATTTTGTGGCGAAAGTTATATGCCTGGTACACAGCTGAAAGTTTAATTAAACACAAATTAAATTTTGGGACGAAAAAAAAAAGACTACAGAGAAAGCATTTTCTCGGTTAAACCAATTTAATAAATATTGTATGCAAAATATTAAATTTAAGCCTTCTTCACACTGCAAATTGAATTACATAATAATAAATAGTTTGTGGGCCGAAATTAAAAACATGTAGAAACTCCGAATTTCGACTTTAATTTGTAACTTGTAAGCTTTGTTACCTACTCTTGTGTACGACTCAATTTCATGTTGAAAAGAAAAAAAATAGCTGTTTTTATTGTGGTAGGTCCATTTGAAAAGTTGTTGATGTTGACTTTCATTCCAACTTTTTTGAGTGGTTGAAGGAGGTATTTTTGTGAGAGGCGAGTCCCGAGGGAGGCGGAAATGTTGATTGTTCCTGGAAAATGATCCTGGAAATCCTGGAGAAGTCGTAGTTGTTGTGGTCATTGGAGTTGTAGGGACTTCCAGGGACTCTTGATTTGGCTTGTACCCTTAGGTGAGGCTTAAGTTTGGGTTCCACTTCTGAACTGGACTCTGGAAAGTAAACGAAGTAGGAATTAAATTCTCCCGCTGGGAAATGGAGCCACTTTCAAATCCCACTCCAGAGCACAATCAAAGACCCTTACGCACTGGAGAAGGCTCCTGGAGAAGCTGGAGAAAAATGCCGAAATAGGTGGCACTTGAAGGGATGAAATGGCAGCGCAAATTCAAATTATACCTCCCACGAGACACTTTTCATTTCCGTTTTACAAATTATTCTCAGGCTCACAGTTGACGCTTCTCCAGGAAAAACCCAGAGCGCCTTATGCCTACAAATGGAGGACCATTTCGGCGCTGATTTATTTCTAATCTCGCTCAAAAAAAAACATTTTAATCTGAATTAGTGTTTGACAGTTTCTATTTGTCCAAACATTTTCAAAATTTCCTGTTCGGTTAAAAGCTATTTTGTGTACGATAAATCAAAACAGGTGCAAAACTTGGCAAATTCGGTTAGTTTTGAAGGATTTAAATTTAATTAACTCAACAAATCGAAATGCAAATTTCAATTTCCAAAATCCAGACACTAACATGAAGTGAGAATTATATAGTACACTATTTTCGCTTTGACAAGTTCAGAAAATATGGAGTCTTTGAACTTAATTAATTTGATTTATTCTGCACTTGTATACGCAGTTAAACTTACATTTATTCTTGACAAATATATTGATTCGAATTACTATTTTGATTCGAGTAAATAATAATTGAATTTGTTTTTGCAGGTGACTGCTGGGGAATGTGAGCATGTCCCTTCTTTACCGCTTTGCCAAATTACCTGATCGGGGTAATACTCATGTCTTTACCTTTGTCGTGACCAAGTCCGTGACCCGTGACCTTCACCGTGATGTGACGTCCAAGGAGTTCGTCTACGGCTACCAGAAATGGGCCATCACTTTCTCCAGGACGGACAAGGTCCTGGGCGTCTACCTCGTCTGGCGCAACCCTTCTGAGGGCATGCGCGTTTTCGTCGATTTCTCCTTCACGCTCCTCAACAGGGAGCACTTCAGTGCCAATGAGACCTTTTGCGGGAAGCAAGTCAAGTTCAGTTTCGATTCTCCAGCCCAAGGAAATCGACGCTACATTCCCGTCCAGGACCTTCACGCGCGAAACTTTGCAGATCGAAATGGAGAGTTTCAAATTGAGTTGTCAATTGGTTCGATTCGGACGCTGTTTGAGGTGGAGATGCGCATGCCCAATCTCACGTCACGTGACTATATTACGACGTACAAAAGCCCCACGGCTGCGGCTCGTCTGGCCAATCAAATCCAGCATCCCAAGCTCGAAACGACCTTTTTCAGTTTCGGCGGGTTCGACTGGAATGTGGGCGTGTACCCAAACGGCCGAGACGCCTCCGAGGAGCGACTTCTTGTCTTTCTGAATCGGCTCACTGGCTTCGACCACCAGTGCCGAGTGCGCTACATGATGGTGCTGGGGGAGGGGGAGCGACGCATCGACTCGGGCCTCCTCGACGACATTTCGGATACCGACGGAAAGAGCTACGGTTGGGCACCCAGGATCCGCCTGGCAGATCTCATACATCGAGTAAAACAAAAATTTATAATCATATCGGGAAATGATCCAGAGTATTTCATGGAATTTGCTATGATTCGAGTACTAGATTCGTCTATATTTTCTTCTCAGATTTCAAAAAAAAAATCTTTACAAAATACAACATAATTTACAAGGTTTCTTTTATAGGAGATCTCAATTTTTATTTGAACAGGGCTTTTTACGAATTCACCTGGAGATGGTGACGGCGAATACGTTGAGCGAGGTTAGTTTGGTTCCGAATACTTGCGGCGGAGCCATCAGTGCTGGAATGGGGTTGGGCCCTTTGACGAGCAACAGTCCGCCTGCGCAGTGCTACGACAGAGACAAGCAAATGTGGACAATGGAAGCTGACACGCACTCCGAGACGCTCCGGGTCAGGCTTTTGTACAAAGACGTTCACAATGTACCCAGAAACGTAAGTTCTGATGCGCAAATTATAGCAACTACTAGGCGAAAAAATCCAGTAAAACTCACTCTCTCTGGAAACTGTTTGGTTTCCGTTGTTTCTAAATTAAAAGCATTTATAATTAATACATTTTTGTCTGTTTAAAATAGATTTTAAAGATTTTTCAAAATCTAATTTTAGCACTTACGCTACGTCTCCTGGAGCGCTTACCTTCTTCGCTACAACTCAAAGTCCGGCCTTCTTGACCCAATCGCCTTTACGCATACGCCCTACTCCCACTACTATGTTCAAGAGGACACTGACGACGGCATCATCATGGAGACAGACGTCACCGTCAAAGAGGTTAACCTTATTAACCTAGTAACCCTAGTAACCTAGTAACCCTACCTAAAAGCCCTACTCTATACGAAAAGTTCTTTTTGTCGGGGTTAAGCTCCATTTAACTCAACTTTCCTTGCCAGAAAGCAGCCATCTTATACTTTCACTTCAAAAAAACTAGGCCACTCGTCTTAATTTGATGGAAGAAAGTATCTCACGGCATAAATAAATTATTCGAATTTACTTTAAGCCATAATCAGAAAAATTACTTCGAACGCAAAAAATATCGTTACAGAAATGGTAACCAATTGAATGTGGAACATCAATCAACAATGTGAATCCCCTTTTGTTCTAGTTGAAAGGGGCAAATTGACGTCTTAAGCGATTTTGAGTAACTTTTTGAAGCTTTGAAGCTGTTCTTTTTTTTCTACTTTCTAAAAATTGCTTAGAAGAATTTGAATGACGTGTGGACATGGAGAAAGGGGACTGAATGATGAATTCTTGTGGTTTCATCTGATAGGCTAAAAAGGATTTGTGCAAAGCTCCTTTTTTTGCCTTTCCTTCCGCTTCATCGCTCCCTTTCCGTTCAAACTTCACTCTTCAATTTTTCTTTTTTTTTTAAATGTGGAGAAAAGGAAATCTGGAAACTGTTGCATATTTAAAAGCGAGGAATGAAAAAGTTGGAGAAAGTTGGTTCCTCTTGACTTGATTCACTTTCTCCATTTCCTTTTGCCTAAATCATGCCTAATTAATTCCTACTTATCCAACAGTCCTAGCCCTTCACGTTCCTTTCAATTTAAAATCTCCCGCTTCCAACTTTTAAAACAAATTCAAGACTTCCCGAATGTGGAAAAAACAAAACGTCAACTTAACTTTCCCTCCAACTTTGTTCGAAAAACTTTTTCTAAACAGGAGGAACTTCCGGAGGACAGCTTCCTCCAGGGGTAGGAATGAGCGTGCAGATTAATCCAATTTGGCGCTTTTAAATTCAAAACGACGCCATCTCATCTACAGACCATTTTTTATATCCCTCCCCCACCAAAAGGGCTACACAAGCTTAGTCGTAAAATGGCCTCGTATAAGCTAAATTTTGTTTTAAAATAAAACGCGGCCCAATCAATCTTCCGAAGCCTCTCCTGGAGCATGCTTCACTTAAATGTTACAATTTAACGAGCACAACTTGACTCCTATTCTTTACGTTCTTTTGAACTGTATTAAAAAAAACCTCTGTACTTTTTTTTCATCCCCTACGGGGACCTTTCCCAAATTGTACTAATCGACCAATTCCACTTTTTGAAAGAACAAATCTACAGAAAAATAAAAGACTAAACGAATGCAAGTGCAATGAGAAGAGCGAATGCACTTTAGAAAACGCTAATAAACACATTTTCTAAACTTTCTTTTTTAGTGTTTTTTTTTGTAGAGGGGTACATTCCCATGGTAGAAAATCTTTCTGCTACACGCATCGGCAAAACTTTATGACTCGGGCAGTACTTAAAGAAAGCTCTGTACTTTTTTGTTTCAGATTCGAGACCCGGCTAGTTTTTACTTGAACGATAAGCAAGCAGTTCGTGTTCAAATAGAATGGGGAGAGTCTTACCTCCTTTTCCAGGCGACGTATCACAAGTATGACGATGTCACGAGAGTGCACAACTACCAAATGCGGTAAGTTTGGGTAGAGCATTAGTGTTGGAGGGGGTAAATAACCTGGAGCAGGACTCTAAAGTACATTTTCAAAAAGTTTTTGGCTTTTCTAAACTTACTCACCTTGGTTCTTGACGCAAAGTAAAATTCCCAGTAGCTTATTTGGGCCATAAAAAGGAAGAGGGGAGAGGGAGCCATTAAACCAAATTAAAATTCATACGTCTCCGCCTACGCTCCCTTCACCTGGAGAAAACCTGGAGAACGCTGGAGAAAGGACATCCACAAAATGAAAACTTCCTAGAAAAGGAAAGTTTGGACAAGTTCGGCTCCAGTGCCACCACATTCTGGAAATTCCAAAAAGAAATGTGTTCAACCTTGGTCGATGGAAAGCTACGAGTTCATTTCTTGTCACAACGAAAACATGCATTTTGTTCACTTCAAATCAAGAGTAATGCGCCGACTAGTTCCCTGTCCAAATACGTTTTGCGATACAAAAAGATAGAAGCGAATCCAAATAACATTTTCTAGGTTTTCATTCCTTCCCGAGATTATTGTGCTTCATCACTTTCGTGAGTACCAGAGCGTTCTACAAATTTCAAAAGAACTGACAGAATTTCAGGATGTACGTTTTGGTGACGGAGAATTTAAAAAAAAATCCAACGTTGCGTGACTTTAAAAAAAAAAATTGAACAGTATTTTCATTTTTAATCGAAATCCTCTTGTGAGGAAGATATTTTGTTTACGTTGCTATTTTTTTGAGTGCTTTAATTTAAAAAAAAAGCTTTTAACAGCACTTCAAATAACTGGGATGAAAGTGAGCAAATATAAAAATACAGAGCGTTTCAAAAACGGTCGGCGCCCGTGGTCTTGGTCTTAGAAGGTTAAGATATTTTTCTGTAAAAGCATAAGCCATGAATATCTTGAAAAAGCTACTTTCAAAAGTCACTGTATATTTTACATGCTAGAAAACATACGTTTTTTAACGTCACGGGTGACAGAACCCGACTTCAATCATAAAATTGAATCAAGAGAGCCAAACAGGAGATGGGATTGGTTACTGACTCAACCAATCGGCGTTGAGCATTGAATTTACCTATGACTTACCTGTATTTCCAGGAAGGAGATCGGAGCCCTTCAGTCAGAAAACTACAGTTTGGAACGACAATTATTTAGTTACCAAAAGAGTCTTGCGTATGCACACTCAAGTGGGACGGTTGTGCCGCCAGGCGGCGGTGGGCCACCAGTGAGCGGCGGTGGAGCCCGGGAGAGTAACTCCACCGAAGAGGAGCCCGTAACCTATGACCTTCCCACCCATCCCCACCCAAGCAGAACATTCCTTGACAGAAGTGTCTCCACTGAAACTGAGTACGCTTGAAATAGATACAGGAAAACAAGGCTAGTATAAACAAGACTCCACCGCTCATCAATCAGGCCCTTCAACTCTCCGCGCACTACTCTACTTCCGCCACCTTATTTCAAATTTCCCGCTTTCGCCCACGCCGACTTCCTCGATTGATTGATGATCTCCAATTCAATAGCTGCTCCACCTATCAACATCCCGCATTGTCCATCAATTGAATTAAATCAGCGTTCTCTATTCATTTCGATCGTAATGCTTTACCAAATGGCCTACTGTCAGTTCCTGATTTACTCTGATGACCTCACAACATTTGTAGCCCATTTTTTTAAACAGCGATTTTACTGTGCCACGTACACCACTCCTCATCAATCATCACGTTTGCAGCTTATCCAAAAAATTTGACATGCACATCGCAAATTGAATAGTCAAATTTTTTTTCGATTCCTTGAATTTTAGCCAATTTTGGTCATTTTTCGTTTAGATGAGGAGTTTTTTCCGGGCGGGACCACGCCGCAGGCGCTTGGGCTGAGGATTTTGAATGTTAAGCTAATTAAGAAGGCGCACAATAATTAATGATAAACAAGGACCGCCGCAGGATTTTGAAAACTAAAAAGCAAAACAAAAACAAATGAAACTTGGGCCTATTTCTTACTTGTAAGGGAACTTGGAAGATGAAGAAGAATTATAGGAGGTGCAGTATTTACTAATTGGTAATTTGATGCCAATTACAATCATGGTAATTAAACTTTACAAAATAGATCTAATGTTTATTTGCTAAGCAAAAGCGCTGAAAAGATATTTCCCTGAGTATGCATTGTGTCGTGCTAAATAATGGATCGCTGTTTTACTCAAAACAAATCATTAATTTGTTGTGACAAGCTGTATTCGGAATCGATGTTTTTTTTAATTCCAAGTTTAGAAAATTTACGTTTTTTTTTGCGTACTGAATTCTGAAATGTTTTCAAAAATACATGGTTGAACCAAATTGAATCACAATTTCCTAAGCTTCTTACTCAAAATACTTAAATATTTATCATTTACAGTTGATATTTCTTCGATATTCAAATTTTCTGCCCTGTAATTTAGATTTTAATTAAATTCATTTAGCTTTACTGTTAGCCTAGCTTCCATTTTGCTTGGTATTAAAGTATTTGTTAGCAGCAGAAGGCTGTGGCATTGGTAATCCTGGGTTAAATAGGGTTAACAATTATAAAAAATTGTATCCTCTACTTTATGGTGCGTAATTTTTGTACCCTTTAGTAAGGTTAATTTGTGTTAGTTAAGCTAGAATTGGAATTAAGTGGAGTGCAAACTAAGCAGTTTCTTAAGGCCTAAAGGCAACACTAAAATGTAAGGCAATTGTCTCCTTAACCTTAAATGGCTTGTTCTTAATTGTCTTGTAATGAACTTTGTGCTAATTAATTGTTGGGTCCTAATTAACAAACTAAAGTGAAGTACTAATGAACATTCGATTCCTTCCTAACTCTCCTACCTTAACTTTGCACCTACACCAAATTATAAACAAGCCTAACCTTAACTTTATAAAACATTCAATAGCTTTGTTACATTTTAAATGTCACATTTAACTTAACTTTTAATTAGCTTTAGCTCACTTGGCCTTGGGTCTCTCCTGTGATCTTAACAATCATTCTCACCAAATTTAACTACCCCCAACCTCACCAGCTCCTGCTGTGAAGTGGTTCTCAAATCAAAAATTGGCGCATTCGAGAGAAAAATGGCGCCTGAACTTTTAACAGCGGTTAGAAGTTAGAAGTTATAAAACAATCAGAAGGACGGAAAAATCAAGGTAACTTTCTCCATATCAAGAAAAATCCTGTTCGAAAATACCCTTGTAAAACATTTAAATATGTATCCTCGCTTGCTGAACCCTAATTAAATGTTAATCGCAATTAAAGTTAAGGGACTTGATCACCCTAATTTCCAACTGTGTATCCGACCCCTTTGATGTAACTTGGATGCCTTTGAGAATTGACCCACTCTCCTTCCTTGTACTCGCCCTCAACCTGATACACTAATAAAAGCATTTCTTCAACGTTACGTTTTAATTGTCAATTAAGTTAATGAATTATCATTTAATTGGGAATTAAGTTGATGATTTGTACAAATTGGGAATCGTGTTGGCGTCGCTCTGTCTGGAAAATCCTCCTTTACTGCCCTCTTGCGAGCCAGTGAGCTACGCAGCTCCAACAATCTTGTCAAGTTTTGGCGGTTTCTCGTCGTATGTTTTTTTTTAGAACTTTATCTTTTATCATAAAAATTAAAATAACGAGATTCAATTTAACCGCAATTAAGTTGTTGTCAATTACCGTCATTAAATTATGGCAACGCACGAGGTAATTGAGCTCGATTCAGATGACGACTGTGCTCCGGCGCAGGTAGAACGGCCATATGCCGTCGTCACTAAGCAGGAGACACGTGAAGTAGTAAGTAATTGAGTTAAATTAATTGTGAAAACTGTGGACAACCTATTTATTCGTGGTCAATGGAATCGATTTTGTAATCCATTTGTTGGTAGGACTCTGATGCAGAAACAGAAAAGTACTCAGAGGCCGAAATAAGCGACAAAGATGACAGTGACAGTAGCGTGATCGTTCTTGACTCGGAGACTTCGTCCTCTGATAACGATTCCGATATCGTGGAAGTTCAGAGCCACATTCGTACAGAGCCGCCGAAAATGAACGGAAACGGAAAGCATGAGTCAAACGGTCAATCAGAAGGCGGACCCAAGGCAGATCCAGTTGCAGATATGCATGACCAAGTAGCTACGGAAGAGCCAATGGTGATGGCGCAAGATACTGGTTCAGCTCAAACTGTAACAACAAATGTACAGCGCCGTAGGGTTACTCCCGTTCCATTACCATCCCCAACACAGCAGCCAAGGCCAGGTCCATCGTCACGATGTCGTCCGCCATCAGTCTCAGCCGAAGGAAAGAGTCGAAAGAACGGAAATTCTCCAACTGGTACAGCTCTCGTTTCCCCTGAGAAACAGGCAAAATTTGAGAGTCAACTAGTTGTAAGTAAAAAATTCAAAACTAACTAACTATAAATAAACTAGTTCGCAGTGTAGTTATTTAATTACAAAAGACTCGGTAAATACTAAAAATAATACAAAATAAATAATAAATATATAATATATATTTTAATATATATATATATATATTATATTATTATTATATTTTTTTTTAATACGTGGAAAATAATAGCTGTGTAGTTTTAGCAATGGTTAAATGTAATCCTGAAAAACTGTTTTTTAGCAATTGATGAGGAAAGTGGATGAAGTTGATGAACAGGAAGTCGATTGGGACGACGAGCATAACTCTGCGTACTTGAAGAAAAGTCGTATGACAGTAAGGTACTAGTTAACCACAATTTATTCATAATAACGTAGCTTTTAGTAAATCCAACTCAAGGAACCTATCCCTGATCCTTTACATCTTTCCCTTGCCTAACTTTTTCTTAATTATAACCTAGCAAATAATAATTTCACCTGCAGTTTATTGAAGCACTACGAATTGCTGGCGACAACCCTCGGAGGAAATGGAGCGTTAACGGGTCGGCCTATGCAGAAAGTATTTACAGTGAAAGAAGGTGGGTCATTTTTACTCTTCTGGTTAGAATTTCAATTCATCATGTTCCTTTTGTTGTAGTCACGAGGTATCCTGAAATTGACAGCGCTGTAGCCAAGTTCTTGAATAAGTATTGCAAGCCCCGTGTGAGGGACAAGTCCGAAGTTGCTTACGCCACACCAGAGTATGCCGATGTTTTCGACGTTGTCGTCAAAACTATCAAAGACAAGCGCCTGAACGTTGTGCCGGGGGAGGTGGATCGAATGGGTTGGTAAAGTTTAAGGGTCAATTTAATTCAAAATAATTAACTTTTTGTTTGACTTAGCTCAAGACCTTTTTAAATACACTGTCAAAGTCTACAAGGCACGAAGAGCCAAGGAATTAAAAATTGCTTTGCCTGATTTGTTTCAAAGAGCTTCCGAGGAAAATGATCCTGCCGAACACGATCCCGAATTGAAACGGAAACTCGAACAGAATCTGAAGCTGCGACGCACGGAAGAGGAAGTACGACTTGTCGAATAAATTTATAAGTGTTTCTTTTTTTAAATCCTTTAATTTCTTTTTAGGTATTGAGAGAATTTGTACAAAAAGAAAATGAATTCCGGGACGTTGAAGAGGGGGAAGAGAGTGAGGACGAGGACTCCGATGATGACGGGGACGTGGGCGAAAGCGCTCAGAAGAAGAAGCAAAGGGTGCTCTAGAGTAGCGAATTGTGATAAGTTAACTTATTTTTCAGTGTAACTGCATATACAAACCTAGTTTAATTAATTGTATTGTAATATTGTAAAGACAGGAAAAGGTCTCGATTTTTTTTTCTAAAATTTAAGATTAATTATCGTATTATTCCATCACATGGTTATGGTTCAGAGACTGAGCGGGATTTCCTATTTTTGAAAATAAACAAAACATTTTAAAAGTAATTTAGTTTGGGGCTTGGGCTTGCTTGGGGTGTTTTTTTTTGTTATTCTTTTTGTGGACTTTTATGACTAAATTATTCGTAATTAGATATCATTTATTAATTACGTTCATCTGTAATTAATAATTAGCGTTAATCATGAAGTACGTAAGAAGTGATAAACAGAGTTCTATGCCTGTGCACCTTCAATTAGAACATCTGGAGGAATCTCTTACGAAAACTATTTACGTTCTCTGTAAAAGAGTAACGCTTCTTGAAAGTATACTTCTCAAGGAGTTCGGTAAGCTTTTCAAACACGATTAGACTAATTGCAGTTAAATAATTGTAAATCATGTGCATATTTAGGTAGCCGTCGTGTGATGGAGCATTACTCGATCATTAAACAACTTAAAGCCAATTACGTCCAACTCCAATTTCAGATGAAGGTAAACGGTAAGTATTGAAGCCATACTGCCATACAAGATACAACAGAACAGAACTTCCCAGTATTATTAGTATTTTTTGCGCAAGTTTTGCATAAGTATTCACTTCAATCCTTTTAGAATTGGCAGAAGGTGATTACGATGATACAATGGGCAATATGGATACTCCAGATGCCTATAGCGTTGGCGAATATTCTCCTGGCGCTGATAGTCCTATGCAAAATAATGACGAAGATGATACTGCCAGTGCTATTTTACCACATGCCAGGCTATCCTCGCAGATCCATAAGTCTACCACCACCACGCCAGGTATAATGCCTTACAGTTATGTAAACTAATAAAGTGTACCTCTGTAACCCTTCTTTATATAAGAACATACGTTTGTCAACTTAGTATACATTTGTTGTCACTGTTGCTTTTGGTGTATTCGCCGCGAGTTCTCTTGTGCAAATACAAATTAGCTATTAAACAAATAGCGTTCAAAACGTAGATATCGTCAGCAGGCAATTTGGTCCCAGGATTCAGATCCCCTGCAATTTCTTCGGCTCCCGTGCTTGGTCCCCTCTGAATTATTTGGGGATTAACGCGGGACGAAATTCCTAGCATTTTGATTTCAAATCACATTGGAACCTTCTACTAATAGTCTCCAACTGTTTTTACTAAAGTAAAAATTCGGGTTACGTGTGCAGCGCAATATTATAATTGTTTTTTTTTTTGTAAATTGAATTTCATTTAAAACTAGATCCATCATTTAGTCGATCAGGTCGATCGGTCGGTCAGAAGTTATCATCAACCCGTAAAAGGGCGAGAGGTAATGGCTCACCTGAACCTGATAGGGGAGGCGACGACTGGAAGCCAGCTCTTAATCACAAGAAGAGTGAGCGTGACACAGAAAATGGTCCAAAGGTGCTATTGCCTAATGAAAGACCAATCTGCGACCAGTGCGGAGCCTCCTTCTCTTCTGCTGCCAACATGCGTGTTCATCAGCGCATTCACCTTGACCTTCGCAAGTTCAAATGCGACGAGTGTGACGAAGCTTTTCGTACTGATTACAAACTAGCTTTTCACAAGAAGAGCAGTCATTCCTCTGACCGCCGCCACAGGTGTCACATATGCCCAGCGGCTTTCTCCATGAGGCCACAGCTCGTAACACATCTTCGTGTTCACGCTGATGTGCGCAAGTACGTCTGTCAACTTTGTAACAAGAGTTACAAGCACAAAACCGGACTGAATCGACACATGCTGCAGCACAAACAGTTCAAGTAAGATTTTCGATTGGTATGCTTTCTTCACGTAATTATTTCAATGTTTGTTTCTGTTTTAATAATATAGGCCATTTTCTTGCCCTGAATGTCCAAAAAAATTCTATGAGTCAAATAAGGCGAGGCGACACTTGCGAACCGTTCATAAAATTATAGAACGCGTCGATATTCCGCGAGAAGGTTAGTCCTAGTCCATGCCATTGCCAAATTGACATGTTTGTGTTCCTCTTCCTATTTTAATGGTTTTATCCGTCTGACCTACATTTGTCGAACGTCGGAGTCAATTTCAAATTGTTATATATTTTCACCTTTTTTTTTCTAATTTTCTCCCCTATATTTTTATAAGATGAAAAGCTTTATAATATCCGTTTACTATAGTTTGTTTGTACTATTTATGCTTATTAGATATAGAGGAAGCCCCAAAAGCACCGAAGCCGCCTGCTCCGCGCCGGATTCGAAAGTATCGCCGCGTAGTCTGCGATATCTGCGGTGCTTGTGTCACTGCCAAGTGTTATCGACACCATCTCAAAACACATGGAACAGATTTTCAGTGCGGAATTTGTTTAAAGGTAAACACGCTTTTAGCGTAGCTTATTGCTTGAAAATGTCTTCAATTATTAATGATTCAACTGGTAATTTAATAGGGATTTCCATCTGAGAATGCATTGCAGAAGCATCAGACGTTTGCCCATGACCCCAGTCGACCTTTTGCTTGTAAGCATCCCGATTGTGATGAGCGCTTCCTAACGTACCCGACTATGAGAACGCACATGTTGAGGCATGCACCGCAGTCCGCTGCCTATAGGTACAAGTGCAAGTACTGCGGCATCAAGTACAAGCACCTGACTTCTCTCAACAATCATGTCAACGCAAGGCACACGCACGAGAAGCTCTATCCATGTACCAAATGCCTCAGCATATACCATAACAGCTCTCATCTCAGACGGTAATTGTTATGATCATTTTAAGTTGAACAATAGTCTAGTCTCATAATTTCGCCTTATTATTATTTGCCTTAACTATTATCCTACCAATAAGAAATACGACTTTTGTTGCTTTGTTGACCGTGATTTAATTTTTAGGCATTTGCTCAAAGTTCACAAGATGAGTGAAGATGAACTCAGAAGCTACGGTGCTGGGGATGGAGTTGAAGAAACGGAGCAGGATGAATTGGAAGGAGCCAAGGAGGAGCCTGCTTCAGATGAAAACGTTTTGCAACCGATTATTGAAATCTTGGATCCATTTGACATTCAACAAGTGGTGGAAATTCCTAGTACAGAAAGTACAGAATAGCTAATGCCCCGCCTATTTTGGTATAAAATTATCCTGTATATTGTTTATAATATTTATTTATATACCAAATCTTCATCGAAAAGATAACTGCATATTTTATATCAAAGTAGTTTAACTCATTAATTTTATCTTTTACTCTAAATCTATTTTAAATAAATGTATTCCAACTCTAGTTCTTGGAATTTTGAGCTTTCTTAACACATCCGTTTCCGTTGGCGTTTTAATTTCCTGTCATTCGGAACCTACTACAGCTTCTGTTTTGTATTCAGTTTTGAGAAAAGTATTACAATTTAAGTTGTTTCGCTAAACTAACACTATACTTCTGAGTTCATTAAAATGTTAGTTTTGAAAGTACTGATTTCAGGGGTACTATGCAGTGGTATTATCTTTATGGCACAGGCGCAGGACTCCGATGAAGTAAGCTTTTAATATAAACTACGAAGTTTAAATTTTTAAGACTTTCATGATTAACTCAGGGTGAGTATGGTGGAAATTTTCGGCCGCGCAGCCGAACGGGTTCCAATCCCAGCTCCGTGACCCCGAGTTGGGCTCCTGCGTTTCCTGGTAGGGAATATGAGGAGCGGGAGTACATCACTACTTACAGGACCGTGACCTCGCGACCTACGACAAAGCCAAGGACAGAGCCGACGACATACTACCCTTGGCAACCCTCGACGGTGACCCCAGACCCATGGCGACCCTCAACCGTGACCCCTGACCCATGGAGAACCACGACGGTGAGCCCAGACTATTGGATTCCCTCAACTACTGTCAAATCACTACCCTGGTACAAACGTTTCGGAAACTACGTCAAGAAACACTACAACAATGTGTCTAATAAATTAGGCTGAAGTAGTAAGGAACAACAATTTATTTAAACCAACTTTGTACTTAATATAAACAAAAGTACTTATATAAAAAGTTAAATTTAGGAAATTAGAAATTATTTAACCATTTCATCAGACTTATTTTTGGTAAATGTTTTCTTTGAAAGCTGCTGAAAACCGTCTGTCAATTTTTTTCCTTAGTTGGACGCCATCATTTCGTCGATCTGCAAAAATGAAGTTAAAAAAAACGTTAAAATTGGAAAATTTGTAAGGGCTGTAGTAACAAAGTGAAATAATTTACAGAAAACTGAAGATCTGTAATTGTTTAAGATTTCACGCTTATATGTCGTGTCTAGCAGTACTCTGAATGAAATACCAAAATGCAGAGCCTTTTTAAATAATTGGATGCCGAGAACGATAAAGTTGATTCGCACTTTCTTACTTTCACTCTTCAACCAAAAATTGTAACACTACAGTTTGGGGCTATGAAAGCGTGTATTTACGAAAGGCTCTGTAATATTTTGAGCAGCTTTCCATTTTGATTTTTCAAAACAAACTTTTTTTAAAGGGAGATTGCAAAACTATAATTAATTACAATTTTACTTTTAACGATACTAACCTGCTCGAAAGGAATTGGCAAGCTCACGATTTCGGCTAACAAGGCTGTAAAATTCGGCTCGAGCTTCCATTCGGGTTGGCCTATTTTGACGGTCCAAGCCGATAAATTTGCTCATAGGAAAAACTTTTCCAATTAAGTCCATCAAACTCCCAATTGTGTAATTGTAGCTTTTCGGCTAAAATTTGTTCATAAATCGTCTTTCAATACTTTCAAAAAAAAATCAGCATTTTCGAAAATTTTGAAAGATTTTTGGATTCAACCCTTACCAACGGGTCGAGGGCTTCTCCGCGGCCAAACGATGGGTTAACTTCCATGTCATAAATGAGAAACGTAATATAGGCGAGTACGCCCACTTTGGCTTCGAATGGAGAGCGCATGTAAACTTTGCCTAAATAGATTCGACCCCCGTCGCTCTCTTGCACGCCTACGAGTCGCACTAGGTCAAAAGCTAGGTCGAGCGGGTAGAAATTCCCCGTTTCGGTTTTGGATACAATAAGACCGTTCTGGCCGGCGGGGGTCGCGTAACCCGGACAACGGCGCGCCACGTCGTCGGCGTAGTCAATGATCAGGGAATCACGACCATCGTAGTACTCACCTTCATCCAAACCTTTGATTAGGTAATCAGCGCTCCCTAGCCGAACGCCCGCTGGCATACGAGGTGTCCCTCCCATGTTATTCCAGAGAATACTTGCACTTGACATGGTCCCTACAAACGCCAAAGTTTTTACTAAAAATTGCTTGTCATAATCATAACTATTGTTACTCGTCAAGAAACCAAATGCTTTTTTGAGCACAAATTAAAAACCTTGCAAATACAAATAAAAAACTTACTTTACTTGTACAAGCTAAAAAAAAAAACACCGGATTTCCGGTAAAATTAGAAATAGTGGTTTATCTTAATAAAATTATAATTTAAGCGCAAACAATATTTTTTTTCTAAAGAAAATGTACCGTTCTCTTCCAAGTTGCACTTGACACGCGTTACATACTTTCCAGCGAAGATGAGTTCGAAGAGAGGATTGAGCATGCGCGTACTAAAAACTTTAACAATTTCCAAATTGTAGGTACCGTAGGGTACTTTGCTCGGTACTTTCCCTGCCGTAAAAATACATTCCAAATCCGGGTACAGCTCAGCGTTTTCCAGGTCCTTTCGCTCTCTAATTCGATAAATTGTACCAGCCTAAGTGAAAATGGTAAGAACAATAGAAACTATAAACCAAATTATTTGCCAAATTTTCAAATTGACTCACTTTGCAACTCCCAAAAGACTTTTGCAACATTCCCGTCGGATCATCCCCAGTCACAAACACTATTAACGAAATGAAATAAACTCTGCTCACAAGTTTCCACATTTTGCTGCTTTTAAATTATTTTTTAAAAATTTAAAAATAGTAAATTGGTATGGTATAAGCAAAGGTTTCGTTTCCGTTGAAGCTTTGGCGTCCAGAATGGAAGCTTTTTTTATTCAAAATTACGCAAAGAAAAGAAGTAATAGTAAAGCAACCGGTTTTTGTTTACAATTCCAATTTTTAACCCTTCGATTCTCAAGCTTCTCAACATTGTATCTCTAGAGGACAACGCCCGAATCCCAGTGAACGTGCTTTGATTCAAGAATCTGAAACTGGTTTTAATTCCCGTAAAAATTAAATTTTTACGGGATTACCTACATGATTCCAAACGCAATTATCGTCCAGCTAATTGGCAAAATAATTAAAACTTGTCAAGGAATACGGCACTACTACGTCCTAAACAATAACTCCAATGTTCTCACGATGAAAAAGTTTTCAAACTTTCTCCAGTAAACCTTATTTTTTAAGTCTTACTTTTTCAATTCTTATTGTTTTTATGATGTTCGTCGAAAGCCCTTAGCTTTGATTCCTCATGGTCGCTTGAAGCATGTTCCTAGTCACGCGGCCACTCAAAAATAAATTAAAGGCTTTTTAACGTATGTGACACTGAACGCTTGAATTCTATTGGAAGCGTGCTGCTCGACGCTTTTCTGCTCATCAAGCGCCACAATTCAATTTCAAAGTACTCGGAGACCAAAGCTGGACAGCTTACGCTGGGCGAAGGGGACATGCGATACTTGCAAGGGTGACGTAGAGTGCCGCCAGAAATCTGAACTATATGATTCTGGATGGGAGGGAAGGCTGCGACTGGCTGCGTTAGCAAGATACTGTGCTACCATACAAGCTCCTCCTCCTGCGTCACTTTCCCTAAACAACCAATCCCCAGTCTACAGAATACCCTTGCTGGACGTCAATAACGAAAATGAAAAACCCTAATTATTTATTAAGCCTTTTTATTCGTCAGTAAATTGGTTGGTATTAGAATTCAATCGTGAGACTTGAAAATAATTTGAGTATTGGTCAGGAGGTTGTGCTTCATGTTCCCGTTCTGTCAATCCTTCCCCGTCACAGTGTCCACGTACGCCGTTACCAAGGAATCTGGAAGAAGAGGGAACATTGACCTTTGACCTTGGATGAAATTCAAATTCAAACTACTCAACATTCAATTTCACCTGTGATTGATTTCTGGAGATCCCTGGGAATCTTGTCTTGTTGCTGAATGAAAGTGAGGAGGCGCTGGAGGGCCCTTTCCCTGGGCCCTTCCTTGGGGGTCGAGAAGAGTTCCTTGGCCAAGTGATAAATGACTTCCTGGAGAGAGCCCTCTCTGAATCTCGAATCAGCCGCCCCACCCCCGCCCACTGATGACTCCTCAGTGTCCGAGGCCCCACCCCCTCCACCAGACGAAGATTGATGTGGGGCATATCGACTCCGGAGCCACTCCAGGTTGTGGCGGATGTCTTCCAGGAACTTGAGTCCATCCTCTCTCGAAATCTCCAGGAAAAGATAAAGTCATTATTCAGTCCATTTCCTCACGCAAAACCAATCAAAACCCTTACAATCCCTTCCTGAAGAAAGTCATTAAGGGCCCACGCTATGCCTACAGTCACAAAGGGCTTCTTTTAAACACATTCAATTCCTGGACTCAATGCTAGTTTCCTTTTTCATTAAATTAAAGGCACTGGAAGCCCTTACTTCGCTCATCTCCTGTCCAGAAAATGTACTGGGCAATATCCATTGGCGTTTGCTCAAACTCCAACGTCGCAGAATTAGACAGAGAGAGATTGAGGCTTTGTGGTGGGGCTTCGGTGTGTTGATCATGCTTGGCTGAAAGTTCCACAAAATTACTAATTTTTCGATCTTTAAGTGTATTGGTTTACCTTGAGTATGTACTTGTGGTGGGCCGGTTGGCGAAGCTTGGTGGGAGGCTTCCAGCCCTTTCAAGTTTTGGAGCTGGAGAGGTAACTCCTGTGGCAATTAAATGGAGAAATAAGTTTTCTCAATTAAATTTAAACGAAGACTCATTTAATTAAATTGGGCGTTGTAATTAAATAACCTTGTGCTTCTCATCCTGGAACTCTGTATGGAGGCTATCTGTTGAAAAGAGTAAATTTTAGAATTGAATTTTCAAGAGCTGATTCTGGTACAATTAGGTGAAAGAGGAAGGAGAAAGCGGAGAAAGCATCGTTAGTTTTTCCGAGAGATCAAGTTCTCATTAAAAATAGCTTTCCCCACCATTCACCACTTTATGCATTCCCCTTGCAACTCCACAAGAACGTGCTTTAAAAAAAAAGAAATTTATTTTCGAGATAGGAAAGTGAAGTACCAATTTAGTATTGCCTTTCATCTTCTGAATAAAGAGAATACAATCTTTCGCTGTAGAAGAATGGAAGCCAATGTTTTCTTTTAGAGAAAGAAAACTAATTTTAAATTTTAATTGTCATTGTCAATTATAATTGTCAAGCGACAGGTAATCGTCGACTGGTGGCATTGGAAAATCGAATTAAAAACGAAAAAAGAGAAAGTCGTTATTAAAGCGAGTGATGTAAGGCAGAGATACCGGGAACTTTCCCCAACGACATAATGGTCCACAATGGAGCTATAAAAGGAATGCGGCGCAATACTCTTATTTTACAAAGTTTAAAAAGTATGGTCGCACTCGTAACATGATAGAATTGAAGTGGAAACGAGACGCTCGGTACAAAGCCCTATGTGGACTCAAATTGAGGCCTTTCCATTGAAATGTTATGTTCCAAAGTTTGAAGCCATATTATTTCCTCGCATAATTGATAGCTCCACATACGAGCGCTTCAGCGAAGCGCTTCGCTCTTTTTTAAAAATTCCAAAGGAGCATCCTAACGGAAGTGCTGCGGATGCTGAACTTGTAAGTTTGTGTGGAGAAAGGTGGCTCCAGCGGCATGTGGCTCAGGCAGCGAATTCCAAGAGACTTTCTCCCGCGCTTTCACTTCAAAGCATTTCTTCATTTCCGCCTTTCACTTCACTCCCTCCGTCCAGAATCGCTTCTGCCAAAATGCAAGTGAAAGTTCCATAGTGAAAGTAGAGGCAAAGGACCGGAAAATTAAATCTCGATTTTCCTCTTCCCCTAATTACACTCTCCACCTCACTTGCAAACATTCAATCTCTCCCTAACAGCTTTTTATGCTCGAGAGGTCAAAGGTCACTGGAGACACATTTTCTGTAGTATAGGGCCCTGATTCGCTCGAGTAAGGGCCTCCCGACTGTGTCCCCAGGGCACTTTATCTCCCTCCACGAAAAAAGGGAGTGGAGGGCCCTGCGGAAAGCAGTTGAGTGGAAAGTGTTGGCAGCGCTTTCCCTTCCGCTTCCTCCTGATATCGAAGGGAGTGAAGCGAGAGGCAAGTCGATTTGTGATGTTTTCTGCTGCCGTACTTGGAAGTGAAAGTTGTTGATTACGGGCGCTGAAGATGGATGCGCTGGATCGCTTGGGATTCCAGCGATCCTGGGTTCCTTGGAGGATGATTGAATGACTGTATATGGATTTGAGCTGTAGTGAAAATGAAGCCTCTATGCTAATGAGCCACTTCATGAATAAAGTTTAAGAGTCCCTACAGACCCTGGAATGTATGAGTTACGGGATAAAAAAAGTTGTGAGATTTACTTTCTCCACTTTCTTTAAGGAACAATAGGGGAAAGCCATTACATCAAATTTCAAATTCACGCGGCCCAAAACCAACACAAAAGATCAACTTCCTCCAACTACCCGCAAAACTTTCTCCTTCCACGAAAAAGGACGACAAAAGTTGAGTGAAAGTGAGTAGGCAAATATCTTACATTCGCAAAATCAATTCCAATTTCAAGTCTAACATTTCAATTTGCAAGTTTTACCCAACTTTATAAAAACCAGCAAAATAATTTCTAATTTTCTCTCACGAACTTTCTCTGTTTAACTTTCTCTGAAATTCCAGTCTGGAATTGTGTAGCACGCTTCTTCCCCATTGCATTTGGAGGCTTTCAGAAATAAGAAATAAATTGGGTGACGGTGTGCAATTTGGAGGTAAATGTCCCTTTTTATTGCTTTAGATTTGGAAGGTTAGGGCAGAGGGACACTGCGACTCTGTGAATTGTGTCTTGAATAATGTGCTTGGAATTGCATTAGAGTCTGCCTGAGATTAGGGCTAAATCTGCTTTCTCTTCCCAACTTTCTCCTCCTCAGTGGCTTACCTCCTTGGTTGTGCCTTGGGGCTGCATGGGCAGCGTAGAGGAAGCAGGCCACCAAGCGCCAGCACCTCACCGTGGGCAGCATCCTGCAACACAAGGAGACACCGCTTAGAATAACGCTTTTCACCACAAGCGCCCTTTGAAGCGCTTCCGCCCAAATTAGAGGCGAGAAAAGCGCCCTTCCAGCCACAATTGGTAGATAATGAGAATGTAGAGCCCATTCCCAGGTCCACTTAAGGCCTCAATCACGTCCAACTTTATTTACACTTCGCCTAACTCAGCGCCACTTAGCGCTGCTTGGACCCATAGACGCTCCCACGGTCAGAACACGCTCCGAATTTGTAATCGCTGCGTCTTCTAGTGCACTTGAGGGACAAAATAATCCCATAAGAATAAAACTATTACTTTCGTCACAGATTATCCCAGTGCAAGTGGCTTTTGTCTCCGGAAGCATTTCCAAATCACTAACAAATACTTGAAGATAAACTCACTACTTTGAAAAATCTCAATGAAGATAACTTGCAAGCACTGTTTCAGTTATTAGGAGTACATTTAGTTATATTAGAAAAAAATAGTGAAATAACTCAAATCTCCAAACGTTGAAGTATGCGACTTAAAACAATAGTTTGAGATTAATTTTAAATCCTTCTCAGATGACTTGCCTTGATTGACATGCAAATTAGAACTTTTGAAAGGCAACTTTCTCCTCCTTTCTTTGACTTTCCAAAGGCTTTTGTTCCCTAAGAAATTATTAAGGAAGATGAATTTGATTTCGAGACAAACTTCGATAAAACTTGGAACCTCCAATAAAGCCTTTTTCCAAGGAGCTCAAGCAGCTAGAATTAGGATTGAAGGGCATGAAGCCTCTGACGAAATTTGCTTTGAATCATAAACTGTATTAAAATAGGGCTTTTTAATATAAATTTCTAATAAAGGATCTCTAGGAATTTCCAACGAAAAATATGACGGGATTCTCCATGGAATTTCATAATTGAGAAAATATTATTGCTCTCGTGGAGAAAGGTTCCTCATTTTTGAAATGATGTGACTCTTAACGTTGTAGAAACTCTAAAAAGAGAACCGTGAAAGTTTTTAAAACATATAACTTATCAATTTAGAATCATAAAAATCATTTCAATTGCCTTTTGACGAAACGGGATCTAATTTCCCTAGTTTTCTAAAGCAGAGGATTATTCGAAGCAATACGGAAGTCCTAATTAGTTTTTGAAACGCTGCGCGTTGGAGACACGGAAGTGAAAGTTATTCAAATTAGATTGATTCTCGTCTTTTCTCCTCAATTTGAGAGCACTTTGGAACATTTCCCTTATTTCAGCGTTCGGGGGTATTAAGTGTTACTTAATTGCTTCGTTCCGCAAATTGAGGAGAAAGTGAATGGCGGAGGTCCAAGTGTGATTGTGAGGTTTATGAAGGGTGAAAGTTGTTTGGAAAGATGTCCGCTGTCTTGTCATGGACCCTTAGACAGCTTGAGTCTCCCTTCAAGGGAGCTAATTGACAGGAGAAAGCAGTCGGAGGCCTCGTAAGGCTCATCCCAAATGCTATTTTAATTAAAAACAAAGCCGTGTTCCGCTCAAAACTAATTGCTTCCGCTGCCCTTCGTCACTAGTCTCTGCAAGACTTTCAAAGGCCCAACTCCCTTCTAATGAAGGAATAATGAAAGCGTAATGAGAAGGGACAGCCTCCCTTGCCCACTTTCACCCAACAGGGAGTCACGTGGAGGAGAAAGTCACTCAAACACCAATCAAACGCCACTTCCAATTAACACTCAACAATTTTCCATTACCTCTACTTTGCTCTTTAATCATTCAAACTTCACCGAGCAACAAAACGCCTCAAGGGAAAGGACTTTCTCCTGAAAATTAAAATGTTGTTTACAAAATGTGGGAGAAAGCGTCAACTAATTTCGAGTCCCTAAGCCGCAATGTTACAAAAACAGGCGTTTCTCTAATCTTAACTTTCTCTTTTAACTGGTGTACATCTCGACCGTTATTTTTTGGAAGATGCAGAACTTGCTCTGTAGAATGAATAATGTATGGAATACAAGGAAGGCATTACTAAGGGCTCTTTAATGTTATTTTGTAGAATTGACTCCTATGATGATGCTCCACTTTCAATAATTCTCGAGTTAGAATGCCAAGGTTCATATTTATATTAAACCCAGCATGAAATCGCTGGGAGTCGGAAGGGTACTTTTTCCATATTGGAATCATGATGCGGGTCAAGTTGCGAGATCGCTGATTCTGGCTCAAGCTCAAAAGCGTCTTCCTTATTCCTACTTCCCCTGTGATTATTCTGCGAGGAAGGATAAAGTGCTTTGTATTATTTACGTTTCTCCAGGATGAAGACGCTGGAGATGCTGGAGTGATCTGGAAGGAGAGAGTAATTTTGAGTTCCATTTATCATTCCGACGTTTATGGAAGGATGTATAATGGGCATGGTGGGATAATTTGAATTTCCCTCCCTTTGCTCCTCCATTTTATTCCACATGACTTTCTTGTCTCCTTTGATCCCAATCTCAAGGTTGTCATTAGACGGGGAAAGTGCGTCTACGAGAGCAAACTAGGATCCCTTAAGGGCCTCGCGTTGACGTCCAGTTTTCCTGGGCAAACAAAGGCCTCCCTTCAACCAATCAACCTTCATCTCCAGACTCTCGAATTCAAATCACCAAAGTAAATATCGTCCGTGGAATACTGTATAAAGGTAAGCAAACAACAACTCCCGCAATACAACCGCAAGCACACAAACGCTAATCTTGAACGCACAAAAGCATCCATTGAAATCTACCATCATTTTCAAACTCATTCATTTTCAACCCACATTTTACTGGCAAATCTTCTCATTTCTCCAGCTTCTTTACTGAATGCCAAATTTATTCAAGCTTGGCTTCTTTGTACCGTTTTGAAAATTTCCAGAAATGTGGAGAAAGTAGTGTATCAGCGATGAGAAAGTGAATAAAATAAAAATTAGGCAATGCAGCGCTGTCTTATGTTAAAATGTTAAGGATATCTTATGAAACTGTGTTTGGAATATTTGACTAAGATATTTAAATGTAAAGCGTGCATTTGATGCAATTAATTTCCTCTTGTTGCCTGGAATTTTAAAATTTGAGTGACAGGTTGTAAGTCGGAGGAATAATTGAATGGATTTATGAGTAAATCTGGGGGAGACGTTCACGTTGGTTAAGGAATGCTAATTTGTTAGTGCCAGTTGAATGGAAGTGAAAGTGAAGGGCTTGTCTGCCTTAATTCCCTTTCCCTTCACTTTCTCCAAATTTAAGTCCCTTCACCGCAGAAGTGAGAGAGAGGTCAAAGGGCCCCTGCAACCTACCCAGCCCTACGGAGACTTCCGTCTAATTCTCCAGCGTCACATCCAGACAAAGTCCCTTCGGAGAAAGTCAATTGGGGTAATGTCAACTTTGATTTAGGAGGCTTATCCCCACTTTAAGTGCCTCTCTGGAGCAGTGTCTCCTACTTTGCATGTATTATGTATAGGGATGTGAATGTAATCAGCTAATGGTCCCTTACCTCAAGACGAATCTATGCCGAATCCAATGAATTTAGTCTTGTGCAGCCGCAGAGGGAGAAAGCATCCTTCACTTTCTCCTCCCGAAAACACACTCAACTTTCCCCCGCTCACGCACAGCCTTTTATAACACAAATTCTAATGGCAACCCTGCGCTCAACTTAAATTCTCAAATTCACATCATGAAATCTTAGCTTGAGCTTATAGCGAAAGGACTTTTAATTGTACCAAGAAAAACACCCAAATCAAAACAATGTCTCTTCTGGATATCCGGTGACATTTTCATTTTAGAAAACTTAAAAAAGGTATTTTAGAAGATTTATAAATGCATTTGAAAAGTTAAAAACTTGGAGAATGGCAACGCTCTACTCTCAGAATGTTTTGACATTGTATTAGAAATAAAACCCTATGTAAAGAGAGCGCTTAAATGTAAATGATAGCTCAGCTTCCTCCATTGCTTTTCATTCATTGTGATAGAGTGAAGGGAAAATAAAGAGGCTTAGGGTTGAAGTGAGCAGTGAAATTGAGCCCATTTTTATTAGAATCGTTTTTTCGTCGGTTTAAAACGTTGGTTGGTTGTAGTGCATTGTAATTTATTTTATTGTACCGTGGGGTGAGATATAAGGTGCCTTGATTCGGGATTGGACTTATCTCTTCCAAATCCAATTTAATTTCACTCTGCAGCGCAACATCCTCCAGGAATCTCCAGGATTTTCCAGTCTTCTCCAGCGTCTACTGGATTAAGAGCCTCTGCAGTTCACATTATTTCTCAGCATGATCATCTCATTAAAAAAGAGAAAAGCGGGAGAAAGTTTCTCGGAGGAAGACTGATGAGGCGAGTTGAGTTAATTGGAAGGAAACTCACAAACTTACTTTATAAACAACTTCACAAACAAGCAAAAAAATACGAAACAAACTTTTTTAAGTTTTTAGAACATCTTTTCAGGGAGGATCACGTATTAGGACCCTTCAAAATAAACTATACGAAAGCCATTCACGCTGCTCAAATTGTCGATACTTATCTCTCTGCAAAAACTTTTACTTCCTCAAACTTTCTACTGCTTTCACCTTAATTTCCAATAATTTATGTGGCATTTTCCTATAGCGAATAAAGCGAGATGCGTGTGTTGGAAGCGATTCTGTGTGGTTGCCAGTAGTTTAGGGGGATGCTGTCAGTGTCCATTTTGGAAATCAAGTTAGCCACTGTAAGTTAACTAAAAGATCTCCTTTGGCAAAAGAAGTGAAGTTATTTGTGGGAAATAATGTGGGAATTGGGCTGGAGTAGGGGAAACTGTCGAATAAATCTTGATTTGACCAATAGCGTGGACCTTCTCCACTTTCTCCTCAGGGCACTTTCACCCAAATCAGATATGAATGAATGACACTTAAGGGCCACCCCCCATTTCCAAGGAATTGGCTCTCAAGGGAGACTTATTATTGGAAGCGCTGCAAATGACTGCCAATCTACGGAAACTGCCCGGGACCAGTTTCATTTATACTTGTCTCACTCTGATAACACCTTGGGCTTTACTTCCCGCTCCAAACACGCACACCTAATTAAAAACAAACTTATGAAGGGTCATCAATTGGTCCATTTTAGGACATTCTACGAGTCACACTACCTAGAATATCTCAAATCGAGCAAGAGATTTCCTTGAAATTCAAAATGGCCAAGGGAGACGTCCTCCCATCATTCAAAATTCAAAACTCCCGCCATCAGCCCAAGCTTGTTATTCAGGTAAGGAAAGGTCAAATTATGCTTATCCTACCGAAAATAAGGTCATCGTGATTGTAAGTTAGGGTGTCATCATGAACCTAACGAGGTCATGGCGTTTTTTGGTCGCTAAAATAATGAATCATACTGAAACGTCAACTGGTTTTGTCGTAGGTACTTCTGCTTCCCTTGACCTCCGTCGCGCTGCTCGTCACCATTTGCCTCATCGTTGACCTTCGAATTTCCAAGTACTCTCAACGGCGCCCAGTATCCTACAATGCTCCAGTAGTCACACACGACGACGAAAACGAGCGCGAGAACTACGAAGGGAGCGAAGATGGCTCCGGCTTCCTTCGGCTGCCCAAAAGCATTCGGCCATTTTACTACACCCTGAGTCTCCTACCCCGACTTGATCTTCCTGACCCCGAGGTCACTGGCTACGTGTCCATTCTCGTGAACTGTCTGCAACCTACGAGTCGAATCGTGCTCCATGCTCACAATGTCACTGTCACAGTGTCAAGGGTCAGAGAAATGGAAGATGAAGGTCAAGGGTCAGATCCGCCGGACAGAGGGGAACTTGAAATTGAAAATTCGACTGTGCAAAACACCCGACAGTTCTTTGTGATCAACCTCAAGGGGACGCTGGAGGCTGGAAAGGGCTACGAAGTGACGCTGAACTTTACTTCTGTAATGGGGGATGAGAATAGTGGATTCTACAGAAGCTCTTACCTAGACCAAGCGTCCAATGCAACCAAGTGTGGACAGTCATGTGGTAACGATGGACACCAATAAAGTTTGATTTTCGTTGCAGGTATTTGGGCTTGACACAGTTCGAGCCTACTGACGCCAGAAGCTCCTTTCCTTGTTTCGATGAGCCAGCGTTCAAAGCGATTTTTCAAATTAACATTGCCCGGAAGAAGAGCATGAGATCTATATCCAACAGTCCAATTCAGCGTACTCGCCCACAGTAAGCCATCGAAGCAATTTTGGCCTCAAATTAGTGACGATACAATAATTAAAGGGGAATATTTTTCAGCGATGAGCTGGAAGATTGGTTTTGGGATGAATACGAGCCTACGCTTCCGATGTCAACTTACCTTTTGGCCTTCGTTGTCTCTGAATTTGTGTTCCAGGAAGCAAGGTTTGGGTTAGATTTGGACCATGGTCCGGACGCTGAATTTAAGACCCTTCGTCTCTGGTCACGACCCGATGTGCTCAACCAAACGAATTACGCTCTCAGAATTGCCCCGCAGCTCCTGGATTATTTTGAAGGGTACTTCCAGGTCAAGTACCCTTTGTCCAAGATGGACCTCGTAGCAGCACCGGACTTCAAGGTTGGAGGGATGGAGAACTGGGGCCTGGTCGTTATTAAGTGAGGCTTTGCAGCGATTTTATATCCCGAGCTAACACTGACACCTTCGTTTTATGTAGGGAAACAGAGCTTCTGTTTGACCCTTCAGTGACCTCGAAGTCTGTCCAGAACACCATAGCGTCAACGATTTCACACGAAATGTCTCATCAGTGGTTTGGGGATCTGGTGACGCCAAGATGGTGGTCAGACCTTTGGCTCAATGAAGGGTTCGCTTCTTACTTCGAGTACGTCGGCGTCACCCATGTAAGCCAATGTGAATTTTACACTAAACAAATTCTCGAATATCCAATTTTTCCATTTTGTTTTGGAAAGCACCAAATTCAAATAAAAGAAAATCATATCTTAGTAGACGCTTTTATACTTGGCGAGTTAGAACGTTCTTTTGCGTTGTTCTGAAGCGCTTCAAAATATGAAAATCTTTTCAGCATGAATTTAAGCGATTCCAAATTGTAATTCCAGGTAGAACCAGATTGGGAGAAAATGAATTTGCTTCTGATCGATGAAATGCAAGAAGTGATGGACACTGATGTCCTGGACTTCACTCGACCCATATCAATTCCTGTAGAAGACCCTGATGATGTCGAGGAGCAATTTGATGGCATCTCGTACTCCAAGGGCTCCGCCATCATTGCCATGCTCAACGCATTTCTTACTCCAAGTACCTTCCAAAGGGGCCTCCAGAACTACCTCATTCAGTGGAAGTACAACAACACTGTTCCAGACCATCTCTGGAGCCACCTCACTCTCCAGGCCCATGCTGACCGACGTATCGACCCAGGGGTGACCGTGGCCGACATCATGTCCACGTGGACGCTCCAACGCGGATTCCCTCTCATCCACGTCACAAGGAACTATGACATGGGAACAGGTCTCTTCACACAGGTGGAGCCATCATTTCATCAGTCAGTCAGAATTATGAGGAAATCAAAGTTTTGTTTTCAATTAAATTTGTTCAGAGCAAGTACAGTTTGATTCGAGACGTCAAAAAAGCGAGTCGCCGTTGGTGGGTGCCCCTGAGCTACGCTTCGCCTCGTTACAACTCAAATTTTACCAACTCCGCTCCAGCGTTCTGGATAAGGCCAAGCGATGAAACCGTGGAAATGAAAGTTCCCTGCGGGGAGTACGACTGGCTCCTTGTCAATGTCAACGGAACTGGTAATTATAAGAGAAGATTGGAAAGCAAATGATGCAATATCCAATGTATCGTGATTTTTTTTTTGCCAAGGCTACTACCGCGTCAATTATGACATGCGTAACTGGCAAATGCTGGGGAACCAGCTCAAGGCGGAGCCCAGTGCAATTTCAGTGCTGAACCGTGCCCAACTGTTGGACGACTGCTTGAGCCTGGGAAGGGCTTCACTCCTCCCTTACGCCTTTGTCCTCAGCTTCGTGGAGTACTTGCGACGAGGGGAACGCCATTTTACACCGTGGCAGTCCTTTCTCAACGGTCTCCAGCATATCTACAATATGCTTCAATTGACACCCTCATTTCCAGTATTCCAGGTGAAGGGAGTGGTTAATTGGTATGATTCAGCCCTTGAAGAATACCTAATTATTTTCAGACCTATGTGCGGAGGATGATCGCTGGAGAGTATACCAGGATATTTGTGAATGGAAGCCGTAATGAAACGTTTCTTGGAAATTTGCATCAACAGGGCATTCTGCTCTGGGCCACTTCCGCCCACCATCCGCTCTCCATTCAAATGGCTCACGTTCATTTTCAAAATTCTAAACAGGCGGGGAGGAGCACGTGAGCGCTGTTTCCAACGCTGAAATTTTATTTACAAAATATCTCTGTCTAAGGTTTAAATTTGAAACAATGGTGTTCTGAACAGCGTCCCACCCAACTTCCGGAAACCCATGTACTGCTCCATGGTGGAGCACGGTGGGGAAGGTGAGTGGAGCTTCCTGTGGGGTCTTTACAGAGACGGGAATCTGAATCCAGGGGAGATGAAAACGCTGATCCAAGGATTAGCTTGCACAGATGACCCCGTGACCTTGACCAGGTTCGTCTTGACCGGCTATTTCTAGAAATAACCTTTTGACTTTTTTTTTTAGATTTGTACTGACCAGCCACTAGAGATGGTTTTTGTGGTATTAGAATGTTAGACATGGCCCAGGATCCAGAGTCTGAAATTAGGGAGGAGCATGGCCTCCTCGTTCTGAAGGAAGTGGCAATTAACCCGCGAGGCACAGACCTCGTCTTCAAATTACTTTCCTCCAACTGGACCTCTCTCCAGAAGTAGTAAGTGTAATTGGATCAGGTTGTGGCTGGAAGCCTCGAAAACTGGAAGTCACGTGGAAGTAACAAAAGTTTTTTTTAGCTTCACTGACCTTTCAGTGGTCGTGACTGTGATAGGAGACCAACACAATCAACCAGAGCAACTCACCCAAGTACGATTTCAGTAACGATTGAACGGAGTTAGGATGATTAGATGATTTCAATCGCTCCAAATGCCTTCTTGTTTGCAGTGGCTGGAGTTCAAGGGACGGTTTGGGCTGGAGCTGGGCGCTGCACAACGATCAGTGTACCAGAGCATTGAGAAAGTAAGGTCAAATATTGATTGGATGAAGAACAATTACAAGAGCATTTCCAACCTCTTCAACGAATACATCAAGGACTTTCACTCTTGAGATCAAAAAAATACTTATAGGATACTCAAGTATTCAAAATACAGTAGATAATTCAAGTAGGCTTTATTTTAATACTCATTTAAATTACAATTTGCCATTAAAAAAAATTAAAGTGATTATTCCGGTTGATTCAACAATACGAAATATCTCATCTCTATAAGCGCTTCTGACGCTTCACTGAAATTCAAAGTTGAGTGTGGGAAACGGTTTTGCATTCCTGATTGGGACAATGGCAATTGAGACCAACTATAAAATTGCAAATTAAATTTTTCTTGCTCCGAGTTGTTTTGTCACAAACGGGAAGCGGTATTGTTCATGCAGACTTTCTCAAGATTGATAAAACTATCAACATTGATGAGTTGTCATAAAAATTGTCTAGTTAGCTCTTTCCATTTAATTGTCTTGATTTTGTTTATCACCTCATAATTTACAAACTAATTTGATCCCGTGCTCTATCTTTTTCAATATGACTCTCATTGGCCCCAGCAGTCGAAAGTAAACTGTCGATTTCATTTTTGTCACTTGAGAGTTTTGTTGCAAATTTGCCCTTATTTCATTCCTTTTACTCCACTGATACTTGAATTGCAATTTCTCCATTTTTGCAATTACCAGTGCAATTTGAATTACCATTCTCAAACAAATGTCTTCCCGCTTACTCAAATTGATTTCACCAAGTTAATTGAATAACGAAATTGATTTAATGTTTGCAATTAATTATCCAAGTAAATTACTTAATTAACAGTCGGCTCAGCGTGTTCAGTTGGCAAAGATGGCGCCGACACCGAATTCACAAAGTCCAGCGTCCACAAAGGTCAAGGGTCACGAGAGCCTCTTTCCAATCTTTCAAAAGAACTTCAAGCCACCCGTTAATCCACTCAAGAATATTCAGCTCGACCTAGCGATGTCCAGACCAGTGACGCCGAAACGAAGGAAATCGCTTCTTGGAAAGACTGAAACTGCTGGTAATGAGTGGATAAGAGAATCATAATCAGCCTTAAGCACAGTAGATCTAGATCAAGTCGATACGTTTCTAATTTAGTTGTTTTTGAATAAATTGATTTATCGTATTTATACATTTCAGGCTTGAGTCAGATGGTACTGGATGCAGGTCAAAAGGAAGTCGGTCCGCGGCTTTGCAAGGATTGTGGCCTCCTATTTTCTCCGGGAGATTTCCAAGACGAAATTGAGCACCAAAAGGCTCATCGGCGCCTATCAGACCTTTTCAGAATTACAGTAACAAACAACTAAAACTTCTACATTGGTTCTTACTTCTTGTAAGCTCTAAGTCAATTTTATCGTTTGTAGCTCTGGAAAGATGTGAATGTTTTACATACGTTTGTGGATGGAGGAACAGTATTGTTGGTGGATCGTAAGGCTGAAAGGCGGGGCGGACATAGCCGCCTCAAGGACTTGTGTGCCTGGGTGGACTCGGAAGTTGGAGGTGAGAACGGTATGGGATCTGAACAAAGCAGACTGTTTCTCTACGTCTTACCAACCAAACGCAAAAATCAAGTCAGAGCTCTCGGTCAGTACCTCAAACTTATGGCTCACTAAAGTCTCCTAAATTTAAAATCAATTTGTGTTCATAAGGTTGTGCAAGAATGGAAGTCATCAACCAGGGGGACATAATTGCTTCCAGCATGGAAGGGGGTGAGGCTGGTAATTGTGATGAAACCAAGCTCTTGATTGGACTTACTCGACTATGGACTGATCCAAACTACAGACGGAAGCAAATTGCCTCTCGCCTGCTCGATATGGTTCGCTTCCACAGTGGAATCCCAAATTGTGTCATTGCCAGGAATCAACTGGGTATTTTGGAACCAACCGAGGAGGGAAAGATGTTCTTCCTAAACTACACGAGAGGTCAAGGTAGAATCTACACTTATAACTACAGGAAACTATAGAATGCAGACGCCTCGTATTTTGGGATTTTTTTTACAGTTTTTTTTATGTTCAGCAACTGATTTGTACTTTTTTTTTTATTACGCCATAACTTTAATGATTTCAGTGAATTTTAGAATTGACCTTTGACCGTTTCAAAATTGAAATATTTGATATTAAAAGATACTCGATTCTGTTGGTTCCAATTACAATTAAAAACTGATTCTAATTTGGTGATAATAAAAGGCTAATTATTAAAAAACAGCAATTGGTATAACCGCGTTAACCGCAAAGGAGAATTCAGTTTGCATTTGCAGGGGATGGTGAGCACTGAGCAGCATAACTCATTGTTGTTGCGAATCCTCCCTTATTCTTGTAAAAGTACAAAAGTTTCTCTATTAATCGTCATTCGCCAATGTTCTCATGTGATGTTGCATTATTCTGCTAATAAAAATTCAAAAAATCCTTATATTCAGTACAGTAATCCCTATCTATGTAAGACCCACTCCCTTGATTCACAAAACTAGGCCTTATTTTGGGGGATGCACAGCATGTGCTTACCTAACCGCAAAGAAGTGCGCTATTATGTCATCAAATAAATCGGGTCTATTTGGGACAATCTAAACATTAAAACGGGCCAAGTAGTTCAAAAAGGGGTCTTATAGGGACTACATTGTACTCCCTGCCTCTGGTGAGATGTTAACCTAGGTCAATTAAAAGGGAGCAAGCGTCAGTGTACCACAATTGCTATTTGCTAAGCACTAAAAAAAGGGAAAGGTAGATGCTTAATAGCTGTTTTAGCTACTAACCTTAAGCTGGGAAACCGTCATCAAAACGTGCATAACCTCGTCAGATCGTTGCTGCTTTAAAAGATGAACGAATAATATTATTTTATCCTTGTTTGAATGAAACCTTTTTAGTGAGTTTAGGTGCCTAGAACATAAGCTTGGCGTTTTCTTTTTAATTTTAGTAAGCTGAACCTCCTCTTACACCTGCATTTCTTGTTCAAATTTATCGCAATGTTAAAGATACACTTCAAAACACAAAATTTTGAACTGTAGCTAGCAACTGCTCATATCTTAATATCAAATCCAATAATATAAAAAAGTTCAATTATGGCAGGGGTGGGACGCTGTGAAGCGCGTCTGTATTTGGAGTTACTCGTCTTTCTGTCAACACTTCTTGCTTCTCAAGCTGTGTTTGTTGACCTCTGCAATTATGTCAACGGAAAAAGGGTTGGTCTACGACCATTGGTCTACAGCCACACGGTAACTTTTCTTGTGTTGCCAATTGGTCTTTCATTATGTTCATCAAGTTGGTAATTGGTTTAGCTCCACGAAGCGGCATCAGAAGCAGTCCAGAAGCTGTTGGAAGATCCTTCAAATACTTCTGCTCAAACTGAGACAACAACAGGAAACGAAATGTTGTCCAAATGTAGCGTCATTCGCTTTCCGTACAAATTACCCAACGAAGGCATCGAATCGCTGATTTCATTCAAGAAGGGAATCTACTCCCAAGAATTCCTTGATGAGCTAATAGCTGGAAACGCTCAACTTGTAATTAGTACAAAAATATAATTGCGTGAAACATCTCATGGCAAGCTTAAATGGATTTTTTTTTAATTTGTACAGTTTTACTTTATTAAAAATCTATTTCTGTGAATGCAGTTGGAGATGTCCTATTTTCACATTGGCGTTGCTTCGGCCCTTTCAGGCGATTATCACACGGTGATCCTGCTCCTAGATTTGGTCTACACTGATTTTTGGAAATTATTCACTGATCGAAGGGCTATCTTCCCCATTGTCGAAGATTATGAGGTAACTGATTTTATGCTTAAGTTAATTGTTTGTTCTGCAAAAAAAATGTTTTAGCTTTATCTATAGTTGAATCCATTTTTTAAAAGTTTTTCACGTCGAAATATTTTTTAAGATTTTAAAACGATTCCACGTCAAAATTAGTTAAACAATAATAATTGCAAAGGAAAAAAAACAATAATCTTTATTATTGATGTCAAGTATCTAATTCGTTTTTAACAACAGCAAAAAAACACTCACGCTATATAGCATCTTTTTTAGCACTGAATATTAAAAATGATTAAACAATGACAAAAACTTAAACTAATTAAATGCTATTTTAAAGCTAAGCAAGAATCTACCAAAGATCTACTCCAATCCGTTGGATTGGAAGGGTGCAACAGTATTTACAAGCGAAATCAAAATGGCACCAATAACGGCTCAAGGTGCCTTGGACGCTGCCCAAGAGCTTATCGACAAACATCCTATTTTAAAGGTTAGTCATTTAAAGCATTTAAATGATGGTTATTTAAAATTTTTAAAACAAATTTAATTCAGGATTTTGATCAACTAAATAAAATTGCAATTGGAGTTGTCACCCTCGAAGCACGCACATTGCTCCTCATTGGCTTAAATCCTTGCTACGGCGAAGCTCTTCAAAAATTAGTAACTTTGAGGACTAGTAAAAACGCTTCTGAAACCAAACCTCCGTTGAGATGGCTTAATGGCTTGGAAGTAAGCAAGTTCTTTATGAAATTTAAACAGTTTAGTAACCCTAACATACCATAATCAACTTATGGAAATCAGTCATTTTGAAAAAAAAAGAGAAGAATTACATTTAATTCTTTGACCATAGGATACAAACGGTGTTGCTGACCTAATTGGTTCTCAAGAATGTACTACCAAGCTGAATAAGGGAAAAGTAGTGTACAACATAAACAGTTCTTTTTTGGCTGACAAATTCAATCCTGAGGAGGCAGTAGGAATGGCTATTGCTAAGTTTGACCCCGCAGCCGCAACTACGATTACGGAAATGGATTTTGTTCATTTTGTAAGGTCAAAGGTCAACTTTCCAAAATTTAAATATCTAATAGAGTACGCTCCCATTCCAGCTTCAGCACCCTGATACTCAGTTTTTGAAAATACGAATTCAGAAGACAGCATTAGGAGACAAATTCATGAGGGTCACGGTCTCGGTGACCTTGCTCAAATTCTACGCTGCCGGCATCTTGAAAATCATTTTCAAACGTTCAAACCCTCTCAGAATTAATACACGGGTAATGCTTGACAAAAACTGCAAAATACAAGGCGTTTCACAAGGAGTACACTTTATGTACTGTAGAATTCCTATTCCATAATCCCTACCGTCCTTTTTATTCTACCAATGTTAATTACTAACTCTTTGAGAAACGCACTGTACGTGTTTTAATTTTATCCCAAACTTCTAATCGTACAAAAATTTGCTCGATTTCCTTGCATGCTCAGCCCATAGCTCTGCAAGAGTTCACGGCAAATGAGGCAGTGAAGTCGCATTTTCGAAAATTCAAAATTTCAGTCCCTGCATCTGACGGCTGTTCAAATGAGTTGGTCGCCATTGGCTGCGCTATGGACAAACCGAACAATTCGGTGGAAAGGGAAGGATTTCCTAAAAATGACAGAGACTGGGTGAGAATTCTAAAAAAAAAAAGTAGCCAAACAAGCCCTTCCTAGTACTGCATTATTTTTGGGTCCTCTTGTCCTGGGACGAGCTTATTTGGCTTTTCTCATCTACATTGCCTATGCCTTCGTTTTTTTTTTGTAATAAAGGAAACAGGATGCTTAAATTTACGATGATAATAAGTTTAGGCAAAACAATCCCCCCTCTTCCCTGCCCATCCCCATTAGCGCTCCGTGTATTTTCATAATAAATGATTAGTCGAAAACATAGTTTTGAAAATGTTTGAATGAAAGGTTCCGAAGACGGAGTTCTCGTTGATAAGTATCGACTGCACTGGTGATGGAAGTGGTGGTTGGTTGGTGCGAATTGCATTTGAAACTGATGTGCACTTCCCTTTGACCTTGGTCAATCTCAAGGTCAAACAAATGTTGTTTGAACAAGAACAAGTGAAGAGCAAGGACCTTGCATGGTCTGAGCAGTTCAAGAAAACAATTCAGTCCTACATGGGGTCAGAAGGTCAAAGTATGGTGCCACCGACTAGCGTTGGTCACTTTAAGCTCAAAAATACTGTAAGCCATTTTTGGAAATTCTCGTTCTAAAACTTATTGAAAATTTCTAATAAAAACTTCTAAAAAACCCTATGAGTAGGATCTTACTCGCCATTAACTAACGCTTGAACCGATATTAGCAAATAGTAATTTTAATGCTGAATTTAGCTGTTGCTGGAAGCCAAGGCCAGAGAGCGACAACCCGCAAATCAACGAAATAATCGAGAGCCAGATGCCAAGTACATTGCATTTCACATACACGACACCACCAACGCCTCTGACGCTCCAAACGAAGAGCTCGAAGCCAGCTTCAGAGCTATTTCAAATTCCAAATTTTTAAACGGCAAGGTTAGACTCAACGTTAACTTGCGTGCGTGTGTAATGTTTTAAAACTTGAAAAACATGTTTTCTACTCTTCGAAAATCTCTTTCTGCGAAAAGGCTCATAATGATTATTTAAGAGTATTTTTTAATGAAAAAGAAAAGAAAAATAAAGTAAAATGAACGTTTAGCACTACTACACAATAAATATGTGTGTAAACACTTCCTATAATTGCGAAATTGCGATAAGTGTGTGATGCCTCAATTTCATGACGCTATTTCAGCTCCTCGAAACACTTGGATCTAACGTAACAATTTTGCTTGGGTCCTCCAAATTTGATCTTTCGCTGCTTACTAAGACTTGTTCTGTGGACTTCCTTTTTGAAACAAAACTTGAGCCATACCATGTTGTAAAAGCTGAGGTAAGCAGTAGAACGTTGCAATTTTTTAACCGTTATTCATGACTCCCAAAACGCTGAACGCCTATTTTTGGTATTCAGATTGCCGGTACCAGCCCCAATTTTCGGCTAAGAGCCGAAAGTGAATTACAGCCAATTGACGTAGGGACTGAATTCACTTTGAATCCAGAAGAGGCCATAAACAGTGCCTTTCAAAAGTACCTCTCTGACCAGATCAAGGACAGTATCTTGAAACCGGTAAATATGAAAACGATTTTTGAAAATTGCTAATTAGAAACCATTCAGAAAAAGTTTTAACTTTCAAATTTTTAACTTCACTCGACAGATTAACGACAGTGACCGACGGTTCTTGTGCGTCGGCGCAATTGGTCTTGGGAGTTGGCAAAAAATTCAGTTTTATGTTTGGAAAACTTTGCCCAGCCTGCTTCAATTCCTAAACCAAAACCGATCATTTAAAAGGGGTTTGACCACAACACAAGAGGTGAGTAATGCGCCATATAAAACTAATTGTTCCTGCCCATTGGTCATAATAGATTCAAAATAGATTCTAAATTATTGTTAACTAACTTCAGTTAACTGTATCAGCAGAGGAGAATTTTGAAGCTACATTGGAAACCAAACGCGTTCCAGACCCGGAAACGTACGTTTTGACAGAAAACGTTAGGCTAAGTGCCGAGAAAAACAATTATTACCTTGATGTGGTGAGGGATGACGAAAACGAAACAATTTTAAAGTTGGCGCTGGAGAAAGTACGTTTTCAGTGATTTTGCATAAGAAAAAATTATGAAAAACGTTTTTTTAATTTTGTTACTTATACCAGGCTAATAAATTGAAGTTTGGAAGCGTGGGTATTTCTTGGAAGGTGAATGCTACAAGGAACAAGGAACTGGTTGTAGACATTCTTTGTGTTTTCGGGGCTGGTCCGGTAGTCCTTGAAGGAAAACGTAGCGAACCAGTACCTCCGGTGGTTCCTGAACCGGTGACAGTAAGGACGGTTCATTTTTGTAAAAATTAATATTCTAGCTAAACCTAATAATGAAAATTAACATCGTCAATTGCTTTGCTCCATTTTTGTAGCCTAAACAAGTATTGCCAATCATACCCGACACTCGAAGGCCCGAGAAGGTTGCTCCGCCTCCGATTGCATCTGACCCAGAACGCGACAGAATGATTCTAAGATCGTTTCTAGACGAGGATGTTCCCACTAAAAGTAAGAAAAAAGAAAGTGACAAAAAACGTAAATCCACCGGAGACGAGCCACCTAAAAAAACTGGCCCACCTACGCCTACCGCGCCGACCCCAGCAGCAAGTAGGCTTTCCTCAAGGGTACCCGACCGTATAACCAACCTTTCCAAACTCGATGTTGAGAAGGACCAAAAGGTCAAGAAGGGGAAGTCGACCCTAGCTGATGCCCCACCGAAGGTGGCTTCAGAACCCACCCTGCGCACTGACAACGCATCGGATAAGTCACTGTCGACTGAAAGTCAGACGCCTCTTCCAGTCAAAAAGGGGACATCCGACATAACTGGTGCCCCACCGAAAGTGGCTCCAGCATCCACCCTGCGCCCTAACAACGCATCGGAAATATCACCTCAGAATACAAGTGAGACGCCTCTTCCTATAAAGTGTGAAGAAGCAGAGCCGAAATTAGTTAAGAATGAAAAACTAACAGCAGAAGCTGTGCCGCACATTCTGCCGCCACCGGAAGTTGATGAGAAACCATCCAAAAAATTGTCATCCGTCAACATTGAACCTCCAAAGGAGGCAGCAGGCAAAACCACGCCAAAAGACGCCGATTCAACTGAAAATAAAGAGAAAGATGCAGAGAGCCCTGCGCCGCGAGGAAGGTTTCAATTTTCAGTTCCGAAACCCATTAAACAATTGTTTTCCGTTCTCAAGAAGAGAAATGAAGAAAGTAAAGCGGTGCCCAATGCCAAGATTTAATTGCGCTTTAAGTTAAATCACTTTTAATTTTTGCTGCCTAAGAGGGTTATTTCAATTATCCATTTTCAATTATTATTTCAACTAATTAACTTTTCAATTTTTATTTCTCCTGATTAACTTCTTAAGGTAAACATCACGATAAACTGCGTTTCGACAATCTCACATTAGCTATTTCGCTTTGTAGATATTTCAAAATATACGTTGTCGTGATTGTTCGAAATAGAGGAATTGCAATTTAAAATGTAATTCTTAATAGCCAAGTTAATTACCAAGAATAAGTAGGCAACTTTACAGTTTAGAGTATAACTATTTGTTTTCGACTATTTTTACAATGCAAATTATTATTTAACTATACAGTGTATCAATTAGTTAAGAAACGATTGATGGATTTAATACATGTATGTAAATAATTAATGAGTGAATTAAAATAAAGCGTATTTTTTTAACTAAAAAGTGGAGGATTCTGAATTTCGGAAATTATTTTGCTTTTTTCTTGTTCCTTACTGAAGTATCAAATCCCATAACAATCCCCTACGCCACGCGATATTTATGGAAAAAGTGTTCAAACAGGAATATAAATTTAGATTTGATAATTTTAGATAATTTTTAATTTAATTAAATTTTTTAAATAATTTTATTAACATCCCTATTTAAAAAATGGCGCCTGCCCCCACCAAGGTCTCCAAATCGTCAAAGAAGACTCTGGCCAAGACGCAGTTCAACGAGGCGTTGGCCGAAGAGCTCTGCGCCACATGTCACTTTACTGCAGAAGAGGTCAGGGGTCACGACTCACGAGCACGGCTATAGAATTAGAACGTTTGAATTTCTAAAATTCAAAATATTCTGAACAAAGATTCGCGCCATTCTTCACCACTACGACGCCCTCACGAAAATGGGCAAGTTGGACCGTTTGCGCTTTCGCGAGTTTCTTTTTTCCTGTTTTGAACTTACGGACGACTTGATGCTGGATCTCATATTTCGGTACATTTATTTTATTAAAAAAATGTTTTAAATGTTGCCAAAATTTAAAACAAAGTTTGTAGAGCCTTTGACCGGAATGCCGATGGCGTGGTATGTTGAAATCGAACTCTGTAAACTTTTTATGCAGCTAGGTCAGAGGTCAAGTTTTTTTGGTAGGTCGACCAGAGTGAGTTTATCAAGGGGTTGTCAGCCATGATGCGCGGTGACTCGGACGAGGCGATATCGTTTTGCTACACCGTTTACGACATGAACGGTGACGGATCGCTGGCCCGCGAAGAACTTCACCAGTGCCTTAAGGGCTGCTTCATTCCCGGCTACGGCGGTCTCGATTATGATGACATTGATGACGCGGAGCGTGATATCGTGGAAATGGCCATGCGCAAATTGGACGTGAATCGAGACGGTCAAATTACCTTCGACGATTTCAAGAACGCGGCCCGCATTGACCCGCTCTTGGTCCAAGCCTGCGGACCCTGCCTCATCAGTCCAAAGTGCATGGCCCGATTTCTCTACACCGTGAGCTGGGAGTACCGTGGCTATACTTCGGAACTCCTTAACAGTAAAATAACTAACCAAGTTAATTAAGTTAACTAATAATTAACCTTGTCGAAAACTATTTCAGATGCTGGCGGTGCGCGTGGCTCAAAATCACGCACTTCACGGCGTTCTTCCTCAATGGGGGCTATCAATGTCGCGAGCAGTACTACCAACCATCAACGCTCATTAAAATAAGGTCAAAGGAAACGAAAAGTTCATTTGAGGCTAAATTCTAAATAAGCATGTTCCCGAACACGAAAACGAATCTGAAAAGTAACTTTTGACCATTCCAAAATCCAGTGATAACAAGTAAATTGATTCAGAAATAATTGTCTCCTAGTAAAGCTGATTAAACGATTTAAACATTTGTTTATTGGCACCAATTTCGTTTATAATTAATGTTTACTGAGGTGGTGTTCTGGCTAAGTTTATGCAGAGACCCGTTTCAAGCTTCCTTGGCGGCGACATAATGTACTGCCCAATTTCGTTAGAATACTTGCGCCTTTCCTCGGGTGTCAATTCCTTTCCAACCTCAGTACAGTCTCTGGATATCGTTGACAAATTTAGAATAATTTTTAGAAAATATTTTGAAAAACGTTCGAAATTACTAACCTGACTATGAGGGCGCATTGGTCAGTGTGCACGTTCAAAATTCGTCCGTTCCCAAACTTTCTCCACGTGACTTTCTCCAGGAGAGCGAGGGGGGTGAGGTCGTAGGGATAATCGACGTCCAAGTCTGGTACGACGTACTCTAATCGCTCAGCGTCAATTGACGATGCGGCAGAAACCTAGGAGAGGCACAAATATTTAAAAAAAAGGTGTATCATCAAATTTTTTTTAAAGATTTACTTTTAAAAAAATTTGTTCAAACCTCATCCCTGATAAGTAGTTCAACTTTCTCTGAGTAGTCGTGCGTCACTTTGATTTCAAATGGTTCTGACAAAAGGAGGCGACTCGGCTGCCAGTGTCGTATTAGCACGCGAAATTCCTTCTCGCCTAATGAATCTGGTTCTGGGATTGGCTACCAATTGCAAAAATTAAGTAATGCTAATTAACTAAAACTTTATTATTCCACCGTACACAATTTGGTAACTACAAAAACTCACCTGGACAAAAAGTTCTCCGTTTCCAGTAGTTAGAAAAATGTCTCTGAATTTTGTGGTGTCACGAATAATCCTCCCTGGAAAAGCACCCTTCTTTTTTCGAACTCGAAGGCTACACAGAAACCACTTTTAGTTTCAAAATTAATTAAGCATTTACAAAATTAATCAATTTAAAAAAATTAAATGTTAATTAACATTAAAAGAACCGTATTCTTACAAGGGTGCCCGAGTTTGTTCATCGAGGGACCAAACGCTCTGCACTGCCTTCAGGCATGACAACTTGACCTCTGACCCGTTCATACCCGAATTAAGGACCACTTCAGTGAGATACGTCGGCGTCTGAAGGTGGAATTGGAATACGAAATATTAATGTGGATTTCGTAAAAATTCCTCTTAATTTTTTTCAAAAACATTTATACCTCTTTGTAGCGCAGAAAATCAAGGAGGTAGAGAGCCACGCGAAACTCGGCAGGGCCGAGCCTCTGGCCAATGCGTGTGCGCATTGACTCGAAGCTTTCCAAGTCTCTAAGAATAATATTTCTCTGCGCATGCGTGTATTCGGTTTCAACTTGACCTCCCGTGACCCCGAAGAGAATGAAATTTGGTTCAGGCTGATCCAACTCTAGACTTAAATGGTGACTTAATTCTGCAAGCGTCATCATTGGACTCACGCGAACCTTCAATTCTAAAAAAAAAATATTTTTAAAAAGATAGTTTTTGACTTTCTGAATACTAAAATAATAATTGAAACGCTTACTTTTCCAATCACTCGAACTATTCTCCCGTGATTGTACACAGAAATATTTTCCTCTTGCTAAATTTTTCGTGTTCTAAAATAAAAAATCACACACTACCAATTAAAAAAATTTAAAAAGTTCTGAAATCCTCGCAACTTTTTTTGATGTAGAAATTTACAAAAATCATTACATCATGTCCGTTGACTAGTAATCCTCCATTGGCACAATTTGTGGGCGTTGTTGGAGAAGTTTCGAGCGGGTCAAATTCAAATTGCGGTTCAGTTTCCGAGCGGTAGCGGGGTCGATTCACGGAATCAATATTACTTTTAGGGGGCGGGACCAGCTGCGACTCGATGTAGAAGCAGTAGCTTCCAAAGTACTGCGCAGTCCATTGTAGAAAACTGTCAATTTCTCCTTCTTGTACATTTTGAGCCATGATCTCTACAAAGCGAGCACCATTTTGAAGTTGACTCAAAACCAATTGGGAATCGGTCAAAAGAACACTTCCAGCATCTCCCTCAGTTCTGCAAACCAGGACTAAATTCTGAACCGGAATTTCGAAACTCCCGGAAATTCGTTCCTGTATGTCTTCCAGCGATACGTTTGCAGCACAATTTGGAAAATGAATTTCATTGGTCCGTAGAATTGAGCCTTCTTGCCAACTAACCAAATCCACCTTCAGGACACCATCTTAGATTTCAAGCAAAGGTTTCAATTTCTTTTTACACCATCGCATGAATTAGTCGGATTCAATTTCTATCTTAATTTTTAAAATTTGGCGAACCTGAAGGTGCATATGAATCGAATGACTTTGCGTTTGACCCAACTTGCAGTAACAGCGTTTCGAGGTCGGCATCTCCGTATCGGCGCACAACGGCTCCAAACGGCTCACTTTCATGTCCTTCCCAGCTTTCCTCTGCTACAAGTGTCAATGGGTTAAAGCGCACGAGGCGCAAATTTTCCGGAACAGCTTCCGCCGTTGGATACAGAATCTGCAAAACAAAATTGTGTAAATTATTTCAAAATTTTCATTCTACGGGTTACACATAAATTATCCTACTCTGAAAGCCTCTTGAGCTGCGGCTTGTAAGGATTCACTTTTTTCAAAGGCAGCTTCCACGGTGTCCACGTCCCATCCATTAGATTTTCGCCTACCGAGGCGCACACGGCGCACGCGCTTTTCATAAATCTCGGTTTCATGCACTTTTCTGTCATTGGCCTCCATCGAGGCCCAAAGTTCCTGTCAAAAATTGAAAAAAAAAGGGCTTTAGCACTCAATTTTTCAAAATTTTACTTTTCCGAACTTCAAAAACTCTAGTTTATACTCGAATGTGTTCTGGGAGGTCATCCCAGGTCATTGGCAGCGTATTCAAATCAGCGTCCCTCCTTCGATAAATAAGCATGTACGCTTCTCCCTTCTCCCGTTCGTAGTCACCAACTTGAGCCATTCCGCCGAAAGTTTTCGTAATTTCTTCTTCTGAGGCCTATAACGTTAAATTTTGTAGCTTAAAACAATTAAAATGACATAATTCTAAATTAAGTAGACATTTTTAAATACCCTTCGAACAAAAGAGTCATTGCATAAGTACCAAGCGCATTTTTCAAGGTCATACACGTACGAATAGTAGTGACCACGGTGCGAAGATCCGCCTTCATGTACCCAAACGGCCAATAACTCGTAGACATGCGCACTGTTCTTGTCTTCTTCACGACATCTACTTGTAACGTCCTTCATCTGTAGTTGTTTTTTTAAATGTGCATTGTACTCATTTGAATTTCAAAATTTTGAGAAAATTTCTTATTACATTTTTAATTTTTGCTTGAGGGCGACTGTGAACTGTTCTCCCGTTTGCTGAAGGTAAATCGGAACTAATAACTTTTGGATCAATCGCTGGAATTTTTTCATTATCGCTGGAATCCCCGTTCTCATTTCCAGGCATAAATGAGTCCATGTCCAGTACAAATGGAAACGATATTCTGCGGCAAATTTCAAAAATATATACATAAACAAAATTATATTCCTTCATTTTTCACCCACCTGTCATTAATTTTTCGTCGAGCTAGAACCGTCAAATCAAATTCCCAGCGTCGCAGCTGCAGCGACAGGAAGTAGGGTAATTTTTGAAAGGCAGTTCCTTTTTCAGCGTCAACAAGTGCTGAACAGCGCTCGCAGCGATACTGATTCGGATGATTTAAGACTTCTACTTGGACAAAGTTACGGAGCGCCTCTTCCTCCATTCACAATAGAATTTCGTTACCTTAAAAAAAACAGCATTGACGCTGCGTTTTTGCAACACTTACCAGCGTCGGCTTTTCCAATTTTTGTCCGAAAGCTCTCACTGGTAGAGATATTCCTAGAGAAAACTCCAATTTGGAATTTTTCTGTTGACACTGCAGGCACTTCACGTAATCGTTCATGAGCCCTGAAAATTCGAAATTTTTATGCTTTTGAAAAAGTAAAAAAAAAATCTTAAATTTTAAAGTTGAACCTCCAAATAGACTGTCACCGTATGAAGGCTGCCCAGTTCGCTTGAGTTCGTCTCCGAGGTACTCAAGAACCGCTCTGTACATTTCCTCAATGTCATGTTGTACAAAGTTGTGATCCTCCTTCCAGCCAAAAGTCCTTGTCAATTCTTCCGTTTCAATTGAAGTCCGAACTGAAAACTAAAGGTCATTTTTTTTAAACATACTTCAACGTATGTCTTAAGTTCAACTAAAAGTTACCTGCAACTGAAGAAAAATCTTCTGAAGGGCCAAAATTAATGACTTCTTTTGCGGGTCATAGGGCACAGTCTGATTGTAAATAAAATTTCGAAATTCGGGACAGAAAAAGAGACTTTGAAGAAGGCTATTGAGGTAGCATGTTTGCTGTTGATTTTTCAATCCTACGAACTCTCTGGCTAGTTCTAAAAAAAATCAAAATTTGGTTTAGAAAAAAATTAAGGATTCCATTTATTTCAAATTTAAAAAAAAATTGCAACCATCGTCATCCGTTTGAAATTCCACGGCATCATTTACAGTTGCCTGTTCGCTACAAGCGCTGTCTTCGACGTTTTGACGAGCCATGTTGGGGCGTGCGCGCTTTTTCTTCATGAGGCAAATTGAATACGTCTTTTCACGCGACGGTTGAATTCCCAAAACGGAAAAGTCAGAATCCGGTGGAAAATGACTCAAATCAAACTGAAAATTTTAAATTATTTTAGAAATTTTTTAAAAAATTGACGAAGGTTCTTAATTCTTACTGCATCACCCCTGTTCGTTTGATAAACGACGTTCACATCTTCTGTCGAAATTTTGGTCCGTGATGTCACTTGTTCCAAAAAGGTGGAAATGGTCGTTGCAGCGGGAATTACAAATTCCAGCGTTCTTCCGTCGGCTGTCATTCCGTCCAAGTCTCTTAATTTAATGACAATTAGGCCTCCGTCGTCTTTCTTTGGCTTTGCGCTTGCGCCCGCGCCCATGGCGCTTTCAGCTGTTGACGGTGACTCTTGTGTAAGATCTTCTTCCTGAAATAGAATTGCAATTAATCCTCCCGCAAATATGTGGAAGCAATCAAACCATTTATAAACTTTAATTTGTTTTCTCAATTAAAAAAAACTACTCACAGGTTCTTCAATAGCAACCGTTCCTGGCGGATCATTTTCAATTTCAGTTTGACCAATGAGCCTCATCCTTCCAGACTAGTGAGGTTAGGTTTAAATGTAAAGTTAAAATTTAAATTAACTGCCAATTAAAGGTGAGTTAAAGATGCGGAAGGTAATATTGGGGTAAAGGCAGAGGTGTGGGTGTTACTGCGAAGTACCTTTACCAAAATATTGTGAAGACTGAAACGGGAGGGGAATCGCTGCTGCTGTTTCGTGTGCAGTGTAAGTGCGAGATTGCAAAAACCTATTTTTAGAAGTGGATATCTCTAGGCTTAAGTGTGAAAAGTTATCTCACCACTAGGCTTCGTTAGAGGCACTCCAAGCGGATTAGGCCTAATTAGCTTAAAAATATTAGCCTTAATTAGGATTAAACTTTGTCAAGGAGCTGCGCCATCTCTTGGTACAAGTAAACAAGCGGCGCATGCGAGCTCTTGAGCACCGGATTCGACGCACGATGTAAAAGTAAATGATGGCGAGAAAGTAACTTAGCGCAGCATGAAATATCCAGGAACGTTACCTTTTATTTAATTCTACCTTTAAAAGGTACGCTACAGCGGCTTTTGCCTTTTTGTTAATTTTGTGTTAAACTAAGCGCTGCTGATTAAAACGAAAGTTACGGTGAAAAGAATTACAATTACGAAGTCTCACGACTCGTGGACTCGTACGTGGAGCCTTGACAAGGTCACTCTCGTAAATTGTGTGAGAAAGGGTCGACTGAGGATGTCACGATTTGTCTTTCTTTTGATCTGTTTGATCGCCGTGACCTTTGACCTGATGAATGGAGAGGAGCCATGGCCATACCTTGCTGGCAAGCATAAGTATCCAGTATTCGAAAAAATAGAAAGTCAGAAGCGTTTGATGGAACTTTTCCAGTCACCTTGTCATGACCTACACGAGTCTCAGGGAAACGTTGGGAAGGTGATAGCAGCGATGAAGGCCCAGATTGAAGGGCCCCCCAAACCTGAGGTGGGAGCAGGAACGGGCGCCGGTGGCACGGTTGCGGAAAATGGGACCTTCATACCATTCACGACCGAAGAGCCCTTGGAATTTGTGAATGACGCAGAGGAAGAGGAGTTGCGCGTCTACTTCCATAGGCTTCAAAACGTTTTGGTCAATTGCTGTGAACTGGGTCGCTTTGCTTGCACCCCAGCAAATACAAAGTTTTTCGCCACAACCGAGCGGCCTGAAAGGGCCAGTGAGGGAGCTCCTCAATGTCAAGGGTCATCAGTCATTTCCCCTTTAATTTTTACATCTATCTTAAAACTAATTAAACTTCCTTAATTAACTTAATGATGACTGAATAAAGCAAATTATCAGCCACACTTACTTAGGGAGGAAATCAATTCGATCGTGATTTAAATTCAAAAAAATTAAAGTAATTAGAAAAATGGCAAGATGACAAAGGGGTTTTCAATCGACGGCCATTTAATATATTTTCACCGTTTAAAAAAGGACCGTTTGAGGTTACTTTTATTTTTTGAATCAAATTTTGTGAAGCGGGATTTTATAAAATCTAAGTTGCGTCTGGCGCAGTGATTGGAAGGTTACCGTCGGAACCAGTCGTGTTCATTTCAGTGGTTGACTTGGTCAAGTTGCCCCAAAGGACCAGTTTGGTCACGGAGTCCTTCGGAATGTCATCATCCTCGTGGTAATTTCGTTCAATCTTGAGTTCTTCCTCGGGAAAGTCCGCCGAGGCTTCGTCCTTGATAACTTTGATGCCAAAACGCCTATTCAAAAAATTTTTTTTTAATAGTTTAAAAACGTTTTAAAATGCTAGATTTTAGTTCATTACCGTAGGATGGCGATGAGAGGGATCCAGAGTACGATGAAGAGCGTGAGCATGAAGCCAAGGACGACTGCGTAGGTTGGGTAGGGTTTGGAAATAAGGCTCCCTGTCTTGTTACTCCAAACTTTGTAATTGACGCCATCTTTGAGCTCAATTAACGTGAATATGATGATCACAAAAACCATAATTGGTGAAATGTACTTCCAGCACAGGAGCCAGTAAATTCCTGGACGCTTTCCAGTCATCAGTTGCAGGTCTCGAGCAAAACTAATTATTAAAAAGTTTAAATAATTTATTTTTAATTTTAGCAGTTAGAATGATTTCGATTTGCTTATCAAGAATGAATTCAAAATCTGAAAATGTGAAAAACGTTATTTTTGGGAAATTTTAAGTGGTTACCGCTGAAGACCGTAAACCCAAGCGATGCCAAAGCATTCTGCGCAGCCAATGATGAGTAACGGCCAATTTGCAGTATAATCGTCCATAAAGGTCAGAATGTACTGACCCCAGCCCCAGGCAAACATAAGGGCGAAGCTAAAGTTGATACCGCAAACGATACCTTCAAAAATTTCATTTTACAAATCCATTGCATCCCATTTCCACACAAAACAATTTTCACGTTGTCCACTTACTCGTTATGACCCATTTCTTGACCTTGAACTGCAAGTCAACGATCGCTGCAAGCGCACCTTCGAGCGTTCCAAATGAACTGTCGATTCCCAGCGTTAGAAGCATTACAAAAAACAGAATTGCCCAGCCTTGTGATCCTGGTATAGTCGCAATCGCTTGAGCAAAAACTATGAAAACGAAGCCAGTCCCCGAAGCCGACTATGCAAACAAAATGTTTCAGCACCGTAATCTATAAAAAAATACATTTCGTAATTACCGCCTGTATCGACCCTCGAAGGGTACAGTCCCTGAAATTTGTCGCATCGAAATCAGGCGGGAGACTCAAGGCGTAGTCACTTCCGTCCCTACTGTACGAAACCACGCCTCCTGAATCCGGAAATATTACGTTGTCACTTGCGTCAAATCCAAAGGCGTTTTTCAAAAGCATCTGGCGTTCGATTTTACAACTTTCAAAGACCTTTGTACCGTGGTGACCTGTGACGAGAAATCGAATGACCTTTGATCTTAACTAGCATAAATAGCTTCAACGTACCCAAGAAGGGAAACATGGTGAGCGTGGCGAAGAATGAGGTCGCACAGTTGATAACGGCGATTGTCATCGCATCTGCATGACCTTTATAGCAAAAAATTTAGGTCAGAGGTCAGTTGCAGGTGATTTGAAAGGTCAAACTAACAGTCATTGTTCGGTTTCAAATATGACGCGAACGCAATGAGGCAGCCGTAGCCAATGCCAAGTGAGAAGAAAATCTGAGAAGCTGCCGTTTTCCAGACGTTTGGATCCGCCAGCTTCTCCCACTGAATTGCGAGGTCAAAAGGTCAACAAATGAACGTATGTAATTGTAGGTTGTAAAGCACCTGTGGCGTGAATAGCTCACTGTAGCCATTGCTCATATTTGGAAGAAAAAGACCCCGAAGGAAGAAAATAAGCAAAACGACATAAGGGAACAAGGCCGTAAAATAAACCACTTTTCCAGCGGCCTTGATACCCTTAACGAGAATTCCGTAGACAAGGATCCATGCCAAAACTAGGCAAATCAAAATCCAGTAATTAAATTCGCCAGAGTCGGAAATGGAGTCGGAAATGTTGAGAACTCGCCGATTCCAATAATACTGACTTGCTCCGGATCGCTGTCGATTTAAAAAAAAAAAAAAACGATTTTTGAATAAAAAGTCAAGGGCACCTTTGTCAAGTTACCTTGCAAATCTCACACTCCTCACTAAGAACCATTTTGTCAATGTCGCATGGCGTCTTGTCGACCACTGCGGTTTTACAGCTTGTGTAACGGAGCTCTTTTGTGAAACACTGAAAAATAACGGAAGTGTTTCAATCGATCGGAAATAAGTTAATTGAAGTTAAGCATTTACGTCCAAAATGTAGGAAATGACCCAAGCGACAAGCGTGTTATAGTAGAGGGCAACGAGAACGCAGGTAACGCCAGTCGTGAGGCCCATGCCACCGAGGTATGGAGACACTTCATGCCAGCTAGCGAGAGGGCCCTTACGGAGACGCTGTCCCACGGCCAGTTCGAGGTAGAAGATTGGAATTCCCATGAAGATCACGGAAATTGTGTACGGGATGAGAAAAACAACTACAAAGGATCATTTGTGATGGATGTTAATATTAAAAAAACAAGCTTAGGAAGCTTGTTATGGCGTTAGCAGGGGTTGCTAGTCAGGAAAAATGAAGGAGAGTGTCACTTACTTCCGCCATTTTCTTGTAGGAGGTACGGAAAGCGCCAAATGTTGCCAAATCCAACGGCGTAGCCAACGAGCGTCAAAATATAGGAAAGCTTGCTCCCCCAGCTTTCTCGCTCAACCATCGAATCGAGCAGGTCTTCATCAGAGGCTGTTGCGCTGATTGTATCCTTCTGGATTTCCTGTACCTCAATTTCGACGCTTTCTCCATCAGCAGCGCCGCCCTTTAAAAATTCAAATTTGAGATTTGACTGGAGTAAGTTACCTTGAAGCAAAAGGGTACCTCGTCAGGGGCCGCCTTTGCATTGGGAGCAGCTTTCTCTGTAGCAACCTGAATTCATTCCAATATCTGTGTAAAATCAACATGGCTGAACAAAAGGTATCTAATTCTCACCATTTCTAATTACGAAGCATTCCCAAAAGATGCTAATTGTAAAAACACAGCTACCACCAAGAATCAAATTATCAAAATTCAAAATTGCTTCTCAAAAATTCTGAACTCATATGTCAAAAATTTTCTAGAAGCGATAAAAATTATGAAATTAGCCAAAAACCAGACAAAATCAACAGCGGAAGATCGAATTGTTTGTAATTTACGAGTCATAACAACGTATAAGCTCCATTCTTGCGCAAATACTAGGTATTTTATTAGAACTTTTAATAAAACTTTTAGCTGATTTTATAACTTACTCAATTTTTAAGTTATCAAATGATTTTTATATTGATTTTCCGATTTTCTACGTTTTGTTCGCTTGGTCATTTGTTGGAGGCCAGAATTCGAGATCACCACAGTAAAATGGGAATTCGGAAATGACCAAGCGGTACCTAAAATAAAAATTATAAATCTAGTGAGCAAAAAATAATGCTTTCATTTTTCATTTGCTTGTAACAATAGAGAACTGATTCATTTAAGATTACCTGAAGTAATCAAATCGTGTCGTGAAGTTCCCCGCAATCCAATGATTGAGACAAAGGGTAATGTCAAAAATCTACAGTGCCTTTCCAAATAATTGGTGACATGGGATGTCATGTTGATTCAGTCGGTTGACAGAACATGAATTACAATAAGAAATAAAGCAATTCTGTATGTGCGACGTACAACAACAAACTTCAAATCAATAACCATTTTTTTGTTGCTAACTCAAAATGCTGCTAAAATCAACAAAAATTTTCGCTAGTCGGGGACAATTAACTATTTTACGGTTTGCTTATAAATTGAGTCCGAAACATGTCACTCCATTTTTTTAATTTTAAATTAAAATTACTGCTTACATTGCTTACTAACTTGCATATATTTTTAAGAATATAGACAAATGTTCTTGGGAAAAAAACATATTTCAGGGGTTTTTACAACACATTTTCGCAAAAATATTTAATTTGTTTTCCTTTATTACAAAAACTTATGCCGAATTTTTTTTTCTGAAAATTGTTGAAAATTGAAAATTGGTCAAAAATCTCCAGTAACGACTCATTTGGGGTGTATCGTTTTACTTGGGAAACACTGTATAAGACTTTAATAGCAAAGGAGCGCTGCTAATTTTTTTAATTCATCTAAAAATTTAGGTTTTAAAATAAAAACACGCATGCAGATTCGTGGCCTATTATGGAGCAAGTAGATAGTTTTTGAGAGATTGCTTCATTTCACACAAAAGTGCCCCTACAAAATTCTCAAAGAATTTAGCACATATCAAATGAGCAATAAACTTGTTTCCGTTGAATTAGGCTGAAAATTGGCAGAGATATTCCGTAGAGCATTCTGAACAATGTTTAAATGGGAAACTTTGTGCAAGGAATTCTAACATGACCGCTAGAGGTTTCCCGTGGAAATCAAAGCCTGCCGCCTAGCGGTCAAATTCCTATAGGGGCAGACATTGATTTTCATGGGAGACCTCTAGCGGTCATGATACAAATCCTACCACAAAGTTTCCAATTTAAACATTGTTCAGAATGCTTTAAGGAACATCTTTTCCAATTTTCAGCCTAATCGGACTGAAACGATATATTTTCCCATGGGAAAATGGGGTGACCCTGGGCGGTCAAAGGAGAATTCCTACATTAATTCCATATTAAAATTGTTAAGAAGGCCGAGTCATCTAAATCCAACAGAGAAAGTTGCACATTTGACTTTTTTTATGCTCTTTGACATTCGCCTATAGGCCTGGTCAATGTTTGCATGTGCTAGTGAGTGGGGGA
>VYYI01000081.1:0-56529 GCA_021029175.1 Bilobella aurantiaca | reverse complement strand
CAAATTCATAAAAAGTATCACTTAATCATGTATATGAATTGTTTTCTTAAATTTTGAGTTTTTAAATTTTTTTATATTTTAGCGTAGTTGGAGCTCGTGCGTGCAGCGGCTGCAGCGAGCGGTCAAATTCATAAAAAGTATCACTTAATCATGTATATGAATTGTTTTTTTTTAAATTTTGAGTTTTTAAAAAATTTTATATTTTAGCGTAGTTGGAGCTCGTGCGTGCAGCGGCTGCAGCGAGCGGTCAAATTCATAAAAAGTATCACTTAATCATGTATATTAATTGTTTTTTTGAATTTTGAATTTTTAAAAAATTTTATATTTTAGCGTAGTTGGAGCTCGTGCGTGCAGCGGCTGCAGCGAGCGGTCGAATTCTAAGTATAGCATTAGCTATTAATCACATACTTCACACATCCACCCATTTTAAAAAAAAAAAACGGAAATTTAAAAAATCAAATTTTTTTTTAAATTTTTAAAATTTAAAATTTATTTACATATATCTTACCACATACAATTTTTTAGCGTCGACAAAGTCGAGAAATTAAAACACTGGATAGTTAGGAACGATGCTCTCAACTGGCTAATTGTAATTGCTTTAGCCCAATCCCTTCAAAGCCCTTTGAATACCCTTCAGATCAAAGCCCTAATTTTCAACTATGCGCCAATGCAGGCCAAGTATGTCTTGACAACTGCTATAAGATCGGTGGGACGCCAACTCCTGTGGCTAACGTAAAAACAAAATGGCCAACATTCCCATGGAATAACAATCCTACACTTGACACAATGGGATTGTAAGTAGATTTCAATGTCGTCTTACAAATTCACATATGTTCAAGCTTTAAAAACTCAACTTATTAGCTTAATGTGTCTTTCACATTTTGTTATACAAAACAAGTGAGAGCATAGTATTAAATAAATAATAATATTACTAATATTGTATAAAATATGGTTTACAACAAAACAAACATTTGCAGATGGATTGCATACACCGGTGACAATTTTAGTGGTGAGTCCCAAGCACTCTACTTTTTTAGCGGTTCTCTTGGAAATTACATAGGTTTCAGACCAGTGGGCGACATTCTTGACTATGCTGCCAGCACTATAACATTCTTCCCGCTCCAAGGGTACCATGGAACTCCAACGGACGCTATTTCAGCAGATAAAAATATTACCACCAATGGAATGTACATGTCGTATGCAATTACGGGGAGTTCAAATTGGCAAATCAGATTCGGACAAGTAAAGGCAGCAGCAGTTGGAGGTTGCCATCCTGCGCAAAACCAGGATTCTATACGAATGCCCAATTCGGCAACTCCCCAGTTGTAGCTGTTGTCAAAGGATGTTAAAATGTTATTGGATAGTTCGCTGACACATTACAATGACGTGATGAGCTTTTGTTACGATTCACCGAATGTATATGTTGCAGAGTGCCCATCTAATAAAAATGTAACTAAGCAGGTCTAACTTGTAAGGATTTCTTTACCTTTCTTTATTATATACAAGCAAAGAACCCCGTCCTAAGGCGGGAGTATACTTCCGTTAACCCTTCTTTAGTTACCCCGTAACTTCAATTTCAAAGTTAATTATTGTACTACTTGGAAATTGTTTTTAAGCACTTTGGAGTTTGTAGTTAGCTTCAGCGTACTGCAGAAACCCCCATTGCATGTGAAACTCCATTTGAAAAGTTAATTATTGATAACTGCTGATCACAAAAGGATTTTGTTTTGGGGGGTTGCACCCCCCAAGCCCCGCCACGCGCTTTAAAAGAATTGCGGCAGCCCTGACTCATGCAGGTCACTACCACCGAGTCCCAATTGCCAAAAAGGTGCTCTCGGGTGGGATTCGCACCCACGCCCTTCTCCAATCCGGGGAGATGCTCTACCAACTGAGCTACCGAGGCTTGTTGGCATTTGGACTCTCTTTTCTCTCTCATGTGTAGCACGCTTCCTCAGGTCTCTGCCTGGTACTGCCAAAGAATCCATTTTCAGGTAGGGCATAAACATTTCGTGTCAGGTAGAAGACCCTTTTTTAAGAGAACCATTTTTCAGGTAGGGAATAAACATTTCGTGTCAGGTAGAAGACCATTTTTTAAGAGAACCCTTTTTCAGGTAGTGCGACTCATCACTCAACTTCCTTGTATTATAAGTAACTAGTAAGAAAAACCCGTCCTAAGACGGGAGTATAGCTTCCGTTAACCCTTCGTTAGTTACCCCGTAACTTCAATTTCAAAAGTTAATTATTGTACTAATTGGAAATTGTTTTTAAGCACTTTGGAGTTCGTAGTTAGCTTCAGCGTACTGCAGAAACCCCGATTGCATGTGAAACTCCATTTGAAAAGTTAATTATTGATAACTGCTGATCACAAAAGGATTTTGTTTTGGGGGGTTGCACCCCCCAAGCCCCGCCACGCGCTTTAAATCAATTTCAAAAGTTAATTATTGTACTAATTGGAAATTGTTTTTAAGCACTTTGGAGTTCGTAGTTAGCTTCAGCGTACTGCAGAAACCCCGATTGCATGTGAAACTCTATTTCAAAAGTTAATTAGTGTTAACTGCTAATCACAAAAGATTTTTTTTGGGGTTGCACCCCCCAGGCCACGCCACACGCTTTCAAAGAACTCTATTTCAGGTAGGGCATAAACATTTCGTTTTAGGTAGAAGAACCTTTTTTAAGAGAACCCTTTTTCAGGTAGGGCATAAACATTTCGTTTTAGGTAGAAGAACCTTTTTTAAAAGAACCCTTTTTCAGGTAGGGCATAAACATTTTGTGTCACGTAGAAGACCCTTTTTTGAGGAGAACCCTTTTTCAGGTAGTGCGACTCATGGGCATGGGACTCAAGAGGTCACGGGCCAAAGGCCTTATGCCTACCTGACTCGGATCCAAATCCCAATAATGAGAGGTCAAGAGGTCAACGGTGTAACGACGGGCCCCGTAGGCCACTACTTTTATTAGGGCACAACACAATAAACAAAAGGCAAACGGAAGACGACGGGCGGAAGTGGCAAGGGAGCGATCTGTGACGGCTAAACCATAGAATAAGACTTTCATGTGGAAGTGGAAGGGTTACGTATACAGAATTTTAGTTTTACAATAAATTGGAGCAGAGAAGCCGCAGAAAAAATATAATTTTCAAAAAGATAGTGTAAAATTAATTACATTCCTTTCATGAATAATTAGTAAAGCGGGATAAGTATTAAAGTGTTTCTGTTTAGTAATATTTTCAACACAGAGTCACAGTCAAGAAGAGCTACTCGGACGCACAATGATCCTTCTACAAGTTTTGGCTGAGATTATTGGACACGAAAGTTGTTAGACACTGAATGTCCCACTTTCAGCGTTTGTGACTTTCCGTTGAGAACATGTTTCCTGTAATGACTATGGCCAACATGGCAATTAGCAAGCTCCACATGATGTATTCCGGACGAAAATCTTGGAGATTGACGCGAATGGTGTCAAGCCCATTTGCTAGGTTCGTATTCCAAAGTGCTTTTGACTGCATGTCCACGTCCAGATACCCAAGCTTGGAAATAAATTCCACGAGGGGTGCGTGATCCACGGAAAAAGTGGGCATATATTCATCACTCCTTTCTCTTGACCACCAATTCTTTGGAGAACTATTATAAAGTTATTATAATTCATTTGATTCTATGGTATTATAACGATTAATTTGACGATGAACAATTACCTAGAAGCCTTCGTGAATGTGTAGTGATAAAGAGAAGCTCGGACATACTTCGGTGGTTTTGATGGATTAGAAGAGGTATCCAGCAACTTTTGGACACTTTTTTCCCCTGCGACATGGATTAGAACAAGGTTCTTCATTGTATAAATCATCTACTACTTATACGAATACGAAAACAAATTTACATAAATACGAACCTTGCAACAAGCGATACGAAAGAGATACAAGCCAAGGGTTGTCGTGGTATGTGCCCAAAGCCGCGAACCAAAGTTGCCAGTCCAATCGCGGCTGATGAGGTACTGGGAAGAAAAGTTAAATTTACCAAACATGTATTCATCTTTACCTGAACTTTACAACTCACAGACGAATGTTGGCGCTGCTGAGAGTTGTCCAGGTTTGTACAAGAAATTAAATTCCTTCCAAGGTCCATTCAAATTATTGGAGTACTCAAGAATCACCTCCGGTCGTCCTTTCTCAGTTCCCGTCATTCGTCGAAAAAGACCGTACGAAGAACTAACATGGTAGTCACTGAGGTTTCCGTGAAGCTCTTTTAGAGGAGTCCAGAGAGCGTTATTCGATTCCTTAAATAAATCATTGTGATTTCATTTAAAGGCCCTTCAAGCATACGATTCGGAAGTAGGAAATAAAATTAACCAATTATTTACTTTGTGAAGAGATGAGAAAGGCACAAGAGTCACGCCAAACACCGCCGCACACAGCAATCCGTAGAAGACCGAAGAGAGAAGTGATGTGAATTTACTCCAGCATCCCTTAACATCAACCAATGAGACGATGAATGATTGACATAACGTTGAAGTGAACGTAAGAACACCAAGCCCAAGCGCGTACGGCATCACAGACGCCACAAACCAGTCAAATTCAGGTCGAGTAAATTCTAACCATAATTAAGATCAATAATTAATCACCTCGCACAAACTTTTAGCAATATTTCTTTCTTTTGAAAATAATAACGCCGTAATCGACAGCGCTCTTACCGACTTTGGAATCAAGTGACGTGAAATCTTGATTAAACTTTACTCCAAATTTTTGCCCCGTAACATACAAGCCCATCAAGATGATAACGTAAGAGAAGCTTCTTGAAACGATTCGCGAGAACGAGAATGAATGCTCCTGATACTTTTTAGGGACTACAATGTAAGATAGAAAAATTATCGTGAAGCCTTTTCAATAGCATCAATTTTGCGTAAACTTCAAGTTGGATATTAATTTTTGCATTACTGAAGAATTCGGAGTCTAGCAGACTGGTACAGAGGACGATGGTTAGCAAGTTGAAAAAGTTATAGTTTCCTGTAGCAATGATGGCTAATTGAAAAATAACCTGGCAAATGAGAGTTCAATTATTGATTATGATGCAGCTTAACACTTTATATCCAAGATTCAATACTACTGGTTTTCGGTAGCAAAGTACAGTGAACTCCGCTTAATGTAAATCCGGATAAGGTGGCACTCCGTTTAAGCTGAACCAATTGGTCCAGGCCCGGCCAGCCTTATGGGAGTTTACATACAAATCATCCGGATAAGCTAAATCCGTATAAGCTAAAACTCCGCTTAAGCTGAACCTATTTTTTGTTCAATTTTGGAAATGCTATCCGGTTAAATTAAAAAAAAACAAAGTTTTAGCGGGAAAAGATTTTGTTCAAAGAGCAAAACATTGAAATTAAAGCCCCATTCCTTTAAATTTAAAACTTCTGCTTGACACAATGTCCAAAAACTATAGAAAGCACACTGCTATAGCACTAATCGACAAGCAAGACGTTACTGCTGTTGTTACTTGCTGCAAAGGTTTCCAGGAAGGACATTTGCACTCGCTTCAACATTTCTAACGCATCTATTAGTTTAATTGTAAAAACAAGGAAAAAATTGAAAACAATTTTCAAACGTTGTCAGGGGTAAGATTTGTGAAACAATTGAGCTGACACCACAACAAGCACTGACAAATGCTTGACAAAAGAGACAGCTCTTTGCGGGATTTCGTTTTGTCCAAAATTAAGCGACAAACAACCTCTGAAAAGATTTGTGAAGCGCTTACACTTTTAGAAGTTGAAATTCATCAACAGGCTGTTCAGAAGTTAAAGCAGACCAAAATAACTGACTATCTCAGTCATAGTACTTAAGCCCAGTTAATTCGTGGTAATGAAGAGTATTATTTATGTTGTATTTTATGTAAATGTTAAATTATACGTTATTCGGCTAAGCTAAACTCCGGATAAGGTGAACAGCTTGGGCGTTCCCCGTCAGGTTTAGCTTAAACGGAGTTCACTGTATTGAGAATTGAGCTTACTTGAGCCCAAAAAGCAAATCGTCGCAGAAATTTAGATGGAGCGAAGAAGGCAAATGGCACAACTATTTCAACAAAGTAAGTTCCAACAGTAAGAATCCGTAGAATCCACTGGGGTGACTGATGAACAAAGTAGGCCACAGGAGTTGGCAAGCACTGCGTCTCAAAATGATAATTCAGGGCTGAAATTCAACAAATTGAATTTATATTCAGAATATTAAAGTATCACGTTTTATATTACCAGTAAGTCCCCACCAAGTAGGACATCCGCTCATCAGTTTCACAACACCGGATGAGAACATTAGCCGAAAGAGAAGCCATTTAACCATCCACATTGTTGTGATGTCCTTGGGCTTGCTGGCATGAGATGACCGAGTAGGAAACCATGGAGCTGCAAGTACTCCCAAAATTCCAGTTTCTAACAACAAAATATCCCACTGGAACCTGCCAAGAAGTTAATATCAATATATCATTATCATCATATTTTAACTACCACCTTTGTCGCATATTCTGTAAAACTTACCACAAAAATACACCACCAATTCGGTAGATGGAAAAATACAAAATCCAGAGAAATATTAATGCAGGGGCGACGCAGCAATTGACACACAAGGCGCTGAAATAAATTAAAAGTCAAACAGTTAAATACTAGATTTTCCCCTCAACCTTCAACTCGATATGGAATTGAGAACTAACCCGACACCAGAAATAGCAACACCAAGAAGCGCAAAGAACTCCATGGTGTGCTGAGAGCTGATTCCAAGTTCCGGAGCGAGAGTACAGATAAGACTTTTGGTTTCCTTGAGGCATTCCAAGTGCGAACGTTTGTTTAACTTTAACGTTGCCTTCACGGGTGTTACACCATTTGTTCCGTACAGACCTATATAGGTTTATAGTTTGCAGTAAGCGAAATTGTAAAAACTTCAGTTGCAGCCCTCAATGTATTTTCTTAATTACCTTCAATTTGTAGATAAATGGACAAGAACGCTATAAAGTAAATGAAAGCTAGCCCTCGAAGAAACAAGCTCCTGACATTTGCTGCTTCGCTGTTTGATCTCCCTGCATCTTTCACCTCAGTTCGATCAACTTCCCTCTTTTCTGCTAAAAAAATGCACTTAATATTTTGTTCGAACTGCTCTTCTAGCAGCATTAAGATGAATACTCACCTGCCCCATTAGATTTCGACTTCTTTGACTCAGAACTTCCTCTCTGCTCTTTGGGCAACTCATCATGCTGAACTGACTTAACAGTAACCTTCTTACCCTTCATACCGATCAACAATATAACCTTAGTCGGTTGACGTTGGCAGTATAAGTTGTCAGCTTTGACACTTGCCACGAGCGCTTAACAGCCAAGTGGCGGTGGATCTACAGTTGGAGGGATGGTGTAGAACTAAATGATAAAATAAACAGTGATCATAAAACTCATGAAACGGTCTATCATTTAAACCCCTTTTATAATCCGCCCCTTACCAGTTTTGGTCAGTTGGTCAACTCCAATCCGACTAGTTAATTGACTTGGTCCCTGATCTTGTCAATTGACGTTAAAGAAAGCTGTCAAGTAATTCACACCGGTTTGGTACTGCCGTTGAGACGAGAGCTGCCGCCTCCCCAGTGCTGGATATCTCGTCTTCCTCTTCACTTTAAACTTGCAGGCCGAAGCGAGGCGACCTGGGAGAAAACAAGAGAAGTGCAGCCTACAGAGAATGCTTCTTATACAAGAAACAACAACGCGACAAGGAAAAATCTATAAGCTTCGTTTGATACACTGGAATCATGGAATCTTTGGCATCGAGTGGCCCAATCTGGACAACTTATGCTTTGTACTTCCACAAAAGTTTCTTTTGCATTAGCATGTCGCCTCACCTTTTATTTCCTTGTTCACCTGCAAAATGTAAGCAAAACAATAAATTATTGTCCCACAAGATCCAGAATCATGAAGCATCTTTCACTTACACGGGCCGATTCCTGTCCCTGAGTCGATTACTGGGTCTTTCTCTAATGCAAAACTTAAAAAGCGTCAATTAAATGTAAAATTAGTCCTTTCCTCTATTATAATTGAATTAATGTAAAACTGATGAAAATTACATAACATTAATAACCAAAACCAAGCCTTACCTTTTGCTTTAGATCCGGGATTGGCGTTAAACAATTACTTTGAACAGTCTTAATTCAAAATAATTGATTTCAATTTAACTGGCAATAATGTCAATTAACTCTTAATTTAAATGACTTTTAAAAATAAAAGAAAATAAACTCACATTCACATTCACAAGATCGAGATAAATGGAATTCTAATTTCAAACTAGGGGCAATTTCGCGCCGAATTAAAAAACAACAACTTTGATTTCTAAACATGAGGTCAATGACCTTTAGATTCTGCGCCTTTTGAATTCACTCCATTTTTGAAGTCAGTAGTTGATTAGACGTTGAACGGGACACATCTCATCGCTTTATAAAAATTATAATTTTTTAAATCCATTTTCTAAAATTTCGATTCCGTCTTTTTAAAATTCAAAATGCGAGAGATCTTGCACATCCAGGCCGGACAATGCGGAAACCAAATCGGATCCAAGGTACTTCACAAATCATGACTCGCAAACCGATGTCAATTAATGATTCATTAGAAAAAAGATGATAAATGCCAATTATTTTCAAGTTCTGGGAAATGATTTCGGAAGAGCATGGATTAGATGCCAATGGAGTCTACAATGGGAATTCGGATCTCCAGTTGGAACGGGTCAATGTCTACTACAATGAAGCTTCCGGTAATTGGCTTTTTCATTAAGTATTGGAGACAAGTACTGGAAGTAATTCTTATACCCAGCCGGCAAGTACGTGCCGCGAGCAATTCTGCTGGATCTTGAGCCTGGAACGATGGAGGCCGTGAAATCTGGTCCCCTAGGACAGCTCTTTCGACCGGACAACTTTGTCTTTGGGCAGAGCGGAGCCGGAAACAACTGGGCCAAGGGTCATTACACCGAGGGAGCTGAGCTTGTGGACCAAGTTTTGGACGTCATGAGAAAGGAAACGGAGACCTGTGACTGCATTCAAGGGTTCCAAATGGTCCATTCGTTGGGCGGTGGGACTGGTTCCGGTACTGCTTTTGACAAAAGTTCGAAATTATTGACTGTTGAAGGCATTTAAATTGCTTGAATAGGACTTGGAACGCTTTTGATGTCCAGAATTCGCGACGAATTTCCGGATAGGATTATTAACACGTTCAGTGTCGTACCATCATCTAAGGTGAGAGGAGAGAATTTTGACAGTAATTTGTTGCTTTTTGATGTATCTCTTTCAAGCTTGCAAAAGGTCATTGACTTACGGGTCATTGACCCATCATATTTGGGTTGAGTTTTCATGCTGTCCTTCCTGTGTGCTTAGCTTACTCTGCCTTTTACAGTGCACTCTTCGTCTGCGCTTGCTTGCTTGCATTCTGTGGTCATGTTTAGATTTAATTTGTCCTTGAGCTTTCGTATTGTTTAAATTGTATTTTAAAGCATATAATTCCTGATTGTCGCCAATATAACACGCATTTGTGGGCAAATTCTCTCCTCTTTTAATTATTTACAGGTGTCAAATACGGTGGTGGAACCCTACAATGCTGTTTTGTCAGTTCATCAACTGCTGGAGAATACTGATGAAGTTTTTTGTATTGACAACGAGGCACTCTACGACATTTGCTTCCGAACTTTGAAGCTCTCCACCCCAGCCTATGGAGACCTGAACCACTTGGTGTCGTCCACAATGTCAGGAGTCACCACATGCCTCCGATTTCCAGGTCAACTGAACGCCGATCTCCGAAAATTGGCAGTCAACATGGTTCCATTCCCTCGGCTTCACTTTTTCACCCCTGGCTTCGCACCTTTGACATCCCGAGACAGTATCCAATTCGATGCTACCAATGTCACCGAGCTCATCCAGCAAGCCTTCGATGGACGAAATATGATGGCCGCCTGCAACCCTCAACACGGTCGTTACTTGACCGCTGCTGTGGTATTCAGAGGACGAGTATCGATGAAGGAAGTTGAAGAACAAATGCTTGCTGTCCAGAATAAGAATTCCTCCTACTTCGTTGAGTGGATTCCAAACAATGTCAAGACTGCCGTAAGTCGTTTAAATTTTGATAATTTAAAAAAAATATATCTTATTTCTTATAAAAAAAAAAAATTGTTCCGTAGGTTTGTGACATTGCCCCAAAAGGGTTGAAAATGTCTGCCACTTTCATCGGGAATACGACTGCTATCCAGGAGTTATTCAAACGCATGTCGGAGCAATTTTCATCGATGTTCCGTCGCAAGGCTTTTCTTCATTGGTACACCTCGGAAGGGATGGACGAATCGGAGTTCGTTGACGCCGAGGCCAATGTCAATGACCTCATTTCCGAGTATCAGCAATACCAGGAAATTGGAATCGACGGACCTAGTGAGGACTCAGCCGACCTGGAAGATGTTCCAGCCTAAATTTCAAACGGATCATGTCATTAAACATAAGTACAAAATTGAAAGTCTCAAAATTTAATAAAGTGTAACAAAACGTTGGTAACTAAAACGTAAATTAAGTTTGTTTTAAATTATTCTTGGGCTTTCTTATGTAACTGATTCTGGTCATTGTGGTTTGAAAGCTTTTTCCAAATTACAAAAGAGATTTGTCAGACATTGTTAAAATTGTAAATTGAAGGTTTGATCACATTTAATTTAGTTCTAAAACTAATGGAGGACAGTGACAACAGCAGTAGAAATTCTACGAATATTGCCGTAACGGTTGCCAAATCTGTAAAATCGAACCACAAATCGCTTAAATTTGGAAAAGTCGATGATCACCTCAATTCACATCTTAAGGACTTGGTTAAAAACACACATTTTACAAGTGAGCAGGTGAAAGTCAAATTAATTTTTCGTCATGTAGCAAATTTTTTTCATATAATATTTATTTTATGTTTTTATCATCTGTAGATTCAAGCTTTAACAAAAATATATGCTCGGCTCACAGCAACTGGAAAAATGGACAGACTTCGTTTCCGGGATTTCATTTACTCGACCTTTGACATCACTGACGACATCGTTTTAGACAGAATGTTTAACGTGTTCAGCGAAGACAGTGGAATTGTAGTAACAATATCATCAATTTTAATAAATTAATCAACTTTTTTTTAATAATTAAACTTATATAAACACAAATTCTTAAAACAGGTCAGTGAGACGCAGTTGATTCTTCGCCTCTCCGTTTTAACAAGAGGGACATTGGACGAAAAGATCGCTTACGTTTTTCAACTGTACGATATCACCGGAGACAACAACATTAGCAGGGGTAATATCGTCGTTACTTGTTTCATCAATCCCCATAATTTGAGCAATTAATCGACATGTTAATTATTTTAATAAAACCAACTTATTTTGATTTTTTTTAAAAATATTTAGAAGAAGTGGACCACTTCCTTCGGAATTGTGTCAGCTCTTCGTTTGGCGTTGGAGGAGTTGACGTAGACGAAATCACAGATGCAATCAAGGATGTTGGTGACATCATTTTCAAGAAACTTGACGTAGACCGCAATGGTCTCATTTCTTTTGACGACTTCTACCAAGGTGGCACAAATCTATTGGCCACTTTTTTGTCAAAATTAATCGATATTTTGTAGTTTGTAGCAAGGACCCTCTTATGCTGGAGTCTCTCGGTCAATGCCTTCCTTCCAATAAATTTATCAAGTCCTTTCTAGTTCTCTTTGCTGACGACTACAATAATCTGGATGCCGGTTACAGCAACAAACTGGAGAAAGCCCTGTATCAGAGTCCCATACCATTGCCGCTTGCTTCACATGCTAAAGGTCTCAAAAGGTCAACACTGAGAAATCCTGGACAAATAAATCAGCATCAACTGTCCAGCGTCAGAAACGGTGCTTTACAAGCTCTCAAAAAGTGATCGCTGCTTCGTGAGATCATCCCATCAACATCCCATCTAATGATGTGCTGACTTGTTTCGGTTTTCGTAATCAAAAGCAATACAGAAAGCAAGAGTTTTTCAATTTATAAAATTTCCGTTCAAAATGATTAATTTAAACCAATTTCTCGTTTTTATGATAATTTGTGCTGGAGAAAGTAAAGACAAATTGTTTTCGTTCCTGGAGAAAGTCGCCGAGCGTCCTCTTTCTGCTCCTCTTCTAATTTAAGCCCCGAAATTTCCCGCGCTTACTTGAAACACAATTTAGAAATAAGTGAGACCTGGAAAGGGTTTTTGCTCTTGGTGCTGGGCATCCTTAGCAAAAATGCGTTTTCATAATCCACAATTATCCGGTTAATTAGCCATGATCGTGCATATCATGATAAATTAATTGATGAAAATCATTAATTAACTAAAGAAGATCCCAATTAACTTGCATTTGACTAATTGGCGCGCAGTAAGTGCCCAGTGCAGGAGCCGAGGCGGGAGGGCGAGGAATCTGGAAGATGAACCTCCAGAGTGGCACATGGGACTCGAACATGACGTGTGTGAATGTGAAGAAATGAATTTCTTCTCCCGACTATTTTGAGAAGGTCGTTTTCGAGATTCGGAAATTGAAAAATATTCCAGTATTCTCCAGCAGAATTCCAGCATCCTTCCAGCATCCAGCATCGTTCCAGTATCAACAAACCCTTCTAATAACCCTCCTGCCAAAATACTGCCCGTGGCTTGAGCTACAACGTGTTCGGTAAATAACTATAAATTAAATTAGAAAACGTGTACTGTACTGGGGTAATTGCTGTAATTGGAGTTTCTATTTCAGAATAACTTAATTACTGTGTGCTTGTTTACAGGCTTGTGATTCGTCACATTTTTGGAAGGACTAAAATTTACTGGTGTCATCAACTCGTGGGGAGTCAGAAATGGACACCCGGAAGATCGTGGAGTTCCTGAAAGGGACAATTGACCCTGCACAAAGAGCTGCAGCAGAGGAACAGCTGAAACAAGTATGACATTCTAGGGCTGACAGAAATTGACACGAAAGTAGATGATTGATTAGTTGTGGAAAATGGAACAAACACACAAGTTGGATCCAAGTTGTATATTACTTTTGACTTCCAAAAACTGTTTACTTGGAAGATCAAAATTTTTAAGTTGGAGAACACTGATAAAACATTTGTTTGTTGACAGGTCGAGAAAATCATTGGTGTTGCTCCGAATCTGCTTCAGATTGTAATGAGCAGTGAAGTAGAAATGCCGGTTCGACAAGCAGGGGCAATATACCTGAAGAATTTAATTCTAAACTCTTGGACGGAACCGAAAGAGGATGAAGAGCCGAGGTTTCATATTCACGAACAGGATAGGGCGCTACTTCGAGATCAGCTTGTTGATGCAGTGGTTCACGCTCCTACAGCTCTTCGATCTCAGCTTTGCGTGTGCATTGGAGTAATCTGCAAAGTAGATTTTCCTGGGAGATGGTCATCGCTTGTCGATAAGATTTGTGTCTATTTGGAATCGCCAGAGGTTGGAGGATGGCATGGTGCATTGGCTTCACTACTATCATTCGTTAAGGTATGGCTTTTTGTAATGATACAAAATATTTAAGGAATATTACTAAATTTCATTCAAATATTTTATGTAGTGTTTTGAGTATACGAAAGGCGACGAGCGAGCTGCAATGGACGAGGCAATGAACCTTTTACTTCCGAAGGTCCAGTCCATAATGATTAACACCTTACTGCATGACACGACGAATGTATCATTGGCCATGCAACGTCTCGTATTGAAGACTTTTTACAGTTTGACACAGGTTGGTAATGGCGTTATTTTTATTTAGAATTGTATACTTTTTAAACATGCTCAGGTTCTGATTTTTTTTTCCTATAGCACCATTTACCACTTCAACTTCTAACCGAAGAAAAATTTAGTCAATGGATGGAAATTATTAGGGTGACTTTAGAAAGGCGTAATCCTGAGTTCGATAAACACATTGAAGATGAAGACGACAGGGAGGAGATGGAACAGACTGAATGGTGGAAGGCTAAGAAATGGGCCATCAGAATTCTACTTAGAATGTTCGAACGATACGGCAGTCCCGGTGCCGTTACAAAGGAGTACAAAACATTTGCAAATTGGTATCTTAATACATTCTCTTCTGGAGTGCTTCACGTAATATTCTCAATCATGGATTCTTACCGCAAGGGAGATTTTGTTTCCAAGAAAGTTTTGAGAGACGGGATTTTGTACCTGAAGGTAATGCCTAGAAAGAACTACTAAGGAACTACTAAAGTTCCTAGTATGTAGGAACTTTATGGCCGATGTTTTCAGTGCTTACATTCTTTTCTGTTACAGAATGGTGTTAGCCATGCCCATGCTTGGAAATTTGTGAAACCACATGCTACGATTATCCTACGTGATATTATTTTCCCTCTCATGTGCCATTCAGAATCTGATGATAGGCTATGGAAAGACGATCCGGTTGAATACGTTCGGGTGAAATATGGTATGGGACTATCCATCAATTTAATTTATTGGAATATGTTGGAGTTGATTGATTTTATGATTTAGCCGAGATATTGGAGGAAGACTCGCCTGTTGCATGTAGTGAGCAACTCGTAAATGCCATGTGCAAGAAAAGGAAAGGTATAATGGACCTGTGTGTTGGAATGATAACTCAAGTTCTCGGTGATGCAAATTCTACTCCAAGACAAAGAGACGGAGCTATGCATATTATTGGAGCAATTACTGACATCTTACTTAAAAAGGACCAATTTAAGGATAAGTTCGACACTGTCCTTGTCCAATACGTATTTCCTGCCATGGCACAGCCGTTTGGATTCCTACGGTACCTTCATCTACAGAACAGAAAGAGAGCTACAGAACTTGTAGATTGACGCTTTGTGTTTTTAGAGCTCGAGCTGCTTGGCTTCTATCAAAACTGAGTACGCTTAAGTTCTCCCGGGAGGATATTCTGTTGGAGATTCTAAGATTCCTTGTTACGTCCATTCTGAGTAAAGACGAGGAGATGCCTGTGAAGGTTGAAGCAGCTTTTGCCCTAGAAATGTTTGTTGTTGATCAACATCGAAGTCATGCTGTGATTCAGCCGCAGGTGTGTAGACTTGGATTCGAATCTAAAATTTAAGTTTTTAGATTTCCTATTTATTACTAATTAGAAATTAATTTAAGTATCACGATGTGTATCGAATTTTGTGTGTGTTAGGTGCGGGACCTAACGGTAGAACTGCTTCAAATTATTCGTCTCACAGAAAATGATGACCTTACTAATGTTCTTCAAAAACTTGTTTGCAATTTTGTCAATGACGTCGCCCCCATCGCTCACGAGATATCTATGCATCTAACTCATACGTTTCAGCAAATTATGGAAGGCTCAAGCGATCTGGATGGTAAGAATTAATTTCTAAAGTAACTTTGTAACGGACCAGATATAGTTTTCGGTGGTTTCCAGTTACTCGTTACTCGTACTCATATAACTTTGATCTGTTTGTGTTATTTCATTTCAAATGCGCTAGGAGAGAAGACCGTTGTAGCAATGGGATTGCTAAATACGCTGGAGACCGTTTTAGTTGTGATGGAGGATTTACCAGAAGCAGTCCTTGCACTCGAGCCTGTTCTTCTCCAAGTAGTCACTTTTATTTTGGATAAATCCATCATGGAGTTTTATGAAGAGGCCTTTTCTATCATTTCCTCTCTCATTGAAAAACAAGTCTCTCCTTCCATGTGGAGTATATTCGAAGGCACTTACCGGTAATTCATCCGGATTGTCAACCTACTTGCTAATTGGATCTAATTGGTACATTTTATTTTAGTGTAATCGAAAGGGACGGAGTGGAGTATTTTGTAGAAATGATGCCATGTCTCCATAATTACATCACTGTAGATACGGATGCTTTCTTATCCGATCCTAATAGAGTCCTAGCTGTCTGTAACATTGTCAAAAAGGTGAATTTACTTGAGAAGTTTATTGCAATTACATTATGGTTTAAACTTTGAAATTTTCATAAGGTGTTGCTTGACGACAGCCCCGGAGAAGTTTTGGAGTGTCACGCTGCAAAGTTAATAGAAATAATAATACTCCAATGTCGCGAAAGGATTTGTCCTTCACTACCCGGTCTTCTTCAGCTTGTTATGGAACGCCTGTCTCGACCTATCAATACTTCGGAGTTACGTACCATGTGCCTCCAGGTAAATTGCTTAAGCCGTATTATTGGCCAGCGTTAATGGAATAAAGAACACTCAATTTTATTGCAGGTCGTGGTAGCAGCTCTATATGTCGATTTCTCTCTTACTGCCGGAGTAATTTCTAACATGGACGCTTTCGTGAAGCAGTTACTCGCGGATACAGATTGCTTCCTAGGATTGCATGACAGAAAGATTTGTGTCCTGGGCTTATGTACATTGCTGCAGGTACTAGTCACTTCCAGTTCACAATTTTTGCATACATAATACGATTCTAACGAATTACGTTTACAGACTCGGGCACGTCCTTATGCATTGGAGGAATGTTCCAAGGAACTCCTCCCATCGCTGATTTTGTTGTTTGATGGGCTCAAGCGCGCTTATGCAGGTTTATTCTTTTATTCAACAGAAAAAAAAACTAAGACTTGCTGCCTTTTGTAATCGGAATTTATTTTGTAGCGAAAGCACTGGAGAACGCTGATAGTGACAGCGATGAAGATGAGGACGATGACGACGATGATTGCAGGGCGCTGGAAGGTACACCGTCAGATTTTTATTACCTTGTAATTCACTTTTTCTTAGCCTTGATAATATATTAAGTTCGCATTTTTTAATAGTCGAAGTCGAAGTACTGGATACTGACGAGGATGAAATCGATGAGGATGGTCAACAATATTTGGAGCAATTAGAGAAAAGGATAAGTACAGCAAATGCACCATTTCCTGTCTCGACTGATATTATTGACGTAAGCACGAATAATGTTTTAAAACTCATTAATTTACTGGGCCACGTTTTCCATTTCAAGATTTTGATTTAGGACGAAGAGGAATATGAAACCGATGACACGGATAGTGATTACTCATGTGAAGAAACTGCTCTCGAGTGTTTTCTAACCCCACTCGATAAGGACGAGTCCTCAGTTGACGAGTATATCATTTTCAAGGACGTTATGCTCAGTGAGTTTAATTTTAAAATTAAAATTCCTAAAAATTCCTATATTGATTAAATAAGTTTGCCTTTAATCACAGATCTGCAACAGCATGATCCGAATTTCTATGGCACAATTACAAATGCCTTAAACGAAGAACAACGCAAAGCACTTCAAGAAATATTTACATTGGCGGATCAGAGAAGAGCTGCAGCTGAAAGTAAAGAAATCCAAAAGCGCGGAGGTAAAAATACATGTTTACAAATTTCAAAAGCCAAAAATATGTCTGATCTCTAGTAATTTTGTCTATATTTCCAGGATTCGAATTTCAGCAGCAAGCAGTACCAACTTCATTCAATTTCGGGAGCGGAATTGCACCATCCTCTCTCAGATAAAAGACGCAGATACTTTTCGCATGATATAATTAATTGTGGGCTTCTTTAAAAGAATTCGTAATTTTAAAAACGTTTGACTCCGATGACGTTTGTTTTTTCTGCTATTAACCTGGAAATGGAAAATTATTTATGGACAGTAACAGTTAGGATTTAGGAATGCATTGGAAATGCTAAAGTCTTCTTGTGTCTTTTCTTCGGTCATATTCTCTAAGAATACTTCTGCTTTACCAATTAATTCTTGAGTGGAACTAAAACTATGTGAAATACGGAAGCAAATCGTTTAAATGCTAATATACAGAAAAAGTTATCTAGTTTTATCTTGAACATATCTGGATTCTTAAATATATCTTATATCAATGAGCGTTGATGAGTTGTTGAATTGTGAAATGACCCAAAAACAAGCTTAACTATAGCATAAAATAAGGAAAGCTAAGATTATGAACAATCTTCATTGATGTTTTGTTATTAATTTGAATTTGTTTTAATAAATCTGTCAAATTAACTACACTTTACGCTATTGTTATTTTAATGGAGGAACCGCGCATTTCTTTTGGTGCTTGGCCTCAAAAGGCTTTAAAGCGCAGCTTAGGAAAAGAAAGCAGAAAATCAATTTCATTTCGATTTTATTTCGATAGAGAAAATTGTAAATCTTAAAATGTGAAAGCTAGAGTGTAAATTAATCGTAAAATTTCAATTAATTTCAGAGATACCGATGTCCCTCGTAACTTTTCAGAACGGGAGCAGCATTGGTGACTTGGAAGGGCTCCTTCCAAGTGTTGTCCCGAGCAGTGGAAATAGTGGGATCCAAGGTGTCCACTGCTTCGATGTCCATGGCAGGGTCATCTCCAGAGGTGTCCACTACGTTCCAGGACCTGATGCCTGCGTCCATTGCGTATGTGATCTCGGAGGGCCGCAGTTGTGTAGAGCTATACTTTGCGGTCAACCACCAGAAAAGCGGGTGAGGTCAACCTCCTTAAAACGATTTGTGGCATTTAAAGACAAATTTTATTTTCATTGTGAAATGAATTTTATAATTACAAGAAAAAGGAGCAAAAGATGCAGATGAAGAACAATGCACCCTCAGCAATTTTGAATAATTTTTTAATAGGATATTTTTTTTCTTTTTAAATTCAATTAAAATTTCACAAATTGAACTATGAATCATAATACCAACAACAAATCGGCTATTCTAAATACGCTTAGAAATATCGAATACAATTTTTCGAGCTGGCATTATCCAGATTTTTAGATTTGTATTCCAGTGCTTTGGTGACTGAACTAAAACTTAAAAAGATGTCAATGTTTAGTCAATTCATCAGTAATCACATTCGTAACTTACGAATCGTAAAGGCGTCGAAAAGCCTAATTTTCCGTATTTTTGTCTGTTTAAAGGTTTCATTCATATTCCCGTGTTTGCGTGCTTTTTCGCTTTCTAGTTTCTTATTTAGCTAATTAGTGTAATGTTTAATTACTGATTGAGTTTTTACAGCAGAATAGCGATTGAGGACAAAGAGTAAATTAATTATGAAATTTATGATCCAAAACATTCATGTAAAGTACTCATTTCTTTCGGCCTTACTGCAATGTGGCATTGATGGTTCAGTGGTAGAATGCTCGCCTGCCACGCGGGCGACCCGGGTTCGATTCCCGGTCAATGCATTGAATAATTTTTTTTTTCCTTTTTAATATATTATTTAAAATTTGTAATTAAACTAGGATATCGGTTTTTGTTAACCTAGAATCAATCAATTTTTTTTTTCGTTATAGAATTGCAAGCCTACTCGCGTTGGAACTTCCTGCTGTGAATTCATATGCCCTGACGAAGACTGGCTGTCCAATGGAATCTCACCTTCGTCCATGGACATGGGCGTCGTTGTCCCCAAAATCATCATCACCGCCATCTTGTCCCTGCTCTCAATATCCCTCCTATTCTTCCTTTTCAATCGCTTACGGCAGCGAGGCAAGTTGTCTTGAAAACAATTTCAACTCCATTGGCAATTTTTTCCGAAGGCTAACGCTAAACTATTGATTCCGCAGGTCGCATGAATGAGAATGCTGAACCGCGGCGGCTAGGGCGAGGAATCTACGACGACTGTGACGATACGAGAAGTCTCGACTACGCAATTCATGACTTTGGAAGAAATGCTGCTGGATTTGGATACCCGCCGCAGTACATGGCGTGGTGGAGGAAGCCATTTATACCACCAACGGGCGAAGCTCCGCCTCCTTATGAAGAAGCGATCACTTCAGGCTCCATTCCCTTAAGTACGCTGCCGCTCCCCAGCTCAGAACTGCATGATACTGTCCAGTTCTCGACAAAACCCACTCACAATGTCGTCATAGAAAAACGCACGGACACGACACAACTTCCAGAGCTTCTTGGTACCGCTGTATCTAACCAATTGTCGCAGAGCATCCAAATGACCTCAACACAGCCGTCATCAGCGGAGGCCGGACCAAGCTCAAATAGTCATCCAATCCAGGAAGACATGAAGAATCAATCGGGATGTGCTTCGACAGGTTCTCAAGCGCAGCATACCCTACTTCCGTCATACTCGGAAGTTATTCGTGCAGGCGCAGGGCCCAGTAATAGGCATAGTCTATTTAGACGAAGCCTTACTTTACCACGCAAAGCGAATTTAATCGTAAATCCAAGGCAAGAGTGTGGTGATAGGACTGCGTACCAACGATATAGTTTACCACCAGACAGGCTTTCTTGGAACACATCCAGCTCATCCTCTCCCTCCCCCACAACGCCCTCTTCACCCATTCTAGAAAGACAAGACTCGTCCAGCCCGACTTCATCGGCTTCCAGTGCTAATTGACAATTAACGATAATTTCCTATTTCGATTCAGGTATCATATAGACTATCTTTGACTGCTAGTTAATAAATCGTATCCCTACAAACTTCATAAGGTTTTAGGCTGGGCTTACATAAACATTCGAGTTTAATAATTAAAAATCTTGAGACAATGAGCGATATTATGCGGCTGTCTCCGCCTCACTGCTAAGATTTTTAAGGAATATGGTCTTCTTTTGCTGGACGTGGTGTTTCCGTACGGCGCCAGACAACTTCTTGAGGTTCCATCGCTTCTTCGTGATCTTCCCAGTATCCTTAGTCTTCTTCAAAGCATCTGGGTTAGCACGGATATTTGAATGGGCGTTCTTATAGATTCCTTCCAACTATAAGATCATTTATAAATGATTAATTAATACAGATGTACATTGTACATGTACAACTATTGATGCCATATTGCACTATGCCAGCGCCAGCCGCCAGTAAGCAACTACTTACGTTATCAGAGCCGATACCCTCCTTGATGAAACGGGAAAATTGGCGCTTGTATGCCTCTTCATCTTCGTCCAACAAGCTCTTCATGTATTCTGCAACATGTTGGCCCATAATGTGCTTACGGTGGAGTTCAGCGTTCAGTTCCTTTGCTTCTGTGTCCCAACCAGGAAATCGCTTTTCACTGTGAACATACGAAAAAAAAATCAAAAATTGCTAAATTGGTATTGAAGCACCACCGGGAATTACCTGTGAGGTATATCCAAGCCGCCATCAACGGCACCTTTCAAGGCACCGAAAATTCTTGCCCCCGTGGTCGTTCTGTAAAGACCGACGTCAAGAACGGCATGGAAGGCCTTTGGCTTGCCATCAATGGATTCAATACCATAATATTCACCGTCCACGTCCTTTTGACCTTCGTAAATGGAGTCCAAGTTGAACTTCTTCAGCAACTAATGTGGAAGTAAAATTGATTGATATAACATCCATACAACACTTGGCCAAAAATGGTTAGAGTACGGTATCTGGGGTACTGGGAGGTTTTCAGAGACCCTGCGCACCAGCAAGCAGAGGTGGGATTTTCCCTGCGCGAAAGCTTTTTAAACCGAGCCTTTGAATAGGAAAAACTATAGAAAACCTCCCAGTACACCAGAAGCCGTACTGTAACCCCAAAAATAGTGCTAAATATTCCTTTTTCTTACTCGTCTGGCCAACAACAAGCCCGTGCAATATGCCGCAGAGTAGTTCGTGAGGCCAACTTTGACGCCGAAACGTGGCAGCTCGTGGCTGTAAGCGGAGCATACGACTACGTCTCCTTCCAATCGTGCGTAAACAATCTAAATAAATTTGAGACTGGAATTAGACAGACCACACAATGGACATGGCGTTTCCTTTCCGTAAGTACTATTTGATATTCAACAGAAGAGCAGCACAAAAAAAAAGCCAAACGGAGCTGGACAACTAGAAGGCTTTAGAATGTCGATGATTTAAGTAGCAATAATAAATAGGCAAATGGAATCCTCTGAAATAGGTGAAAGGTTAATACCCGTATTACAAAGTGTAAAACAGAAAATGCGGTTTACCTGACAAGTGATATCCTTGTTGGAGATCCTAACAACCATGCGGTATTTTGGCGTATTATATTTGTTCTTGTCTTGAACAATCAGACGTTTCCTGGCATAGTAATCTGTGCGACCCTCACGACGCCTCTTGAATTTGACTTGGAAGCGTTTGAAGTAAGCCTTGTTCTTCACCACTTTGACGAAACCCTAATGATACAAAAACAACTGTAATTAATCGTGCAATCATGCAGATTATATGAAATAATCTAATTCTACGATTCCCTGACAATTTATCCTAAAGACAACAATAAGCGCTGATTCCAGTGAATCCAAATTTTCGTTCACTTCTCCTTTTCATTCTCCAGGCCGGGACATGGACATGGCCCAAACTCCATGGCCAAAATACCGGTATCCGGTGACCTCACACAGCGGAATGACTACTCTTTCCGTAGTTACCAACTAATTGAGATTAAGTTAATTGTTAAGTTAATTAGCACTTACCATGATTGACGAACAGAAATTGAGTTCCAGACACAAGAGCCAAGACTTTTGCCGGACAGAGCACAGACACTTCCAAAAACACGCTTTTGCCTGTGAAGTGACGAAAAGAAGAAAATGAGAGAGATGACAGATGGAGCCAGTGTGGAAGCAAGAGACAGAGCGCGTGCAGATTGGAAATTCGCTTCCCGTTTTCTCCCCTTCATCTCAAATCATGTGCCCGCGCGTATTACCCTTTATGATGACCTTTTACGCCACTTCCAAATCGCACCCAATTCAAAAGGAATTTACATTCATTGCAAGACTAACCTTTTCAAACCTATCGAGTTTTTTCAGGATAGCTATCCTCCTATTGTCCTATTGCCTATGTCCTATCTTCAATCCTCCATTTATTTTTAAGATATCGCTTGTACTCAATAAATTAACAATAAATTAAATATTATATTACTGATTAATAGTAATGCTTAATTAAAAATTGGCTAAGGGTTTCAATTAGAAGATTGACTATCACGAATCATACATGTTTTGTTGCTTTGAGATGGGCGTTTATTCAAGTGTGGCTCTTTGTCAGACTCAACATGAAATGGGAGGCGGGGGGTAGCGTATCGGATGAGATGGAGTTGATGAAAGGGATTTGGTCAGCTGTTGCCCCAAGGTTGACCTCTGACCTTGATACTGATAAAAAAGGGAGAGAATTGAGCAGTGATTATTAATTGTCAGCGTCTAATTAGCGTAGTCTTTCGATTACTAATTGAAGGGAGGGTGAAGTTAAGTGGAGTATAAGGTGAGGCATGCGTGGATGAATAAATCGAAGGTGAATTTCTCATTGTGCCCTATTGTTCCTGACTTCCTTGAGTTGACAGGCAGAAGGAGACAGCGCAGCAGTGCAGAAAACCCACCCACTAATCATATCCTCGATTGAACTTCCAAGAACTATGTGTCATCACATTTAGTGTTTAGGAACAACAATAGTAAGTAACCGAGGGGGTCAATTAATCGAACAAGTAATTAATCTGCCTCCGGACTAACGTAGGCGCCCTTGGGGCGGGTCAACTTTATCCGCAGAGGCAAGGTTAGCAGTAACACTTTATTTATTATTTACAAACTAGTGAAGGAAATGCATTGGCTCTGTCTCTGCTAACTTGCCTGTCGCTTGTATGTTAAAAGAGTTTGATTTTTGCAGGTCACAACAAGTAAGGTCAGGTCAGGTCAAGTACACCTCTCTGCGCTGTAAATTGGTGAAAGGTGAACATCAGTCAAGGTCGGCATCAGTAGACTTCTAAATATTGTTGTAGACGTTCGCACTTGGCAGTAGTACGTGGTTGGTAGTTAGTAGAGGTATCCATATATTTTTGCACTAAAAATAACAAAGTAGGGCAATATTATTAGTCTCATAAGAGCGGTAGGGTTAAGGAAACTTTATCGATGAGTTCGATATCCTCTTCCAGTTGTGAGGTTCCGCTAAACGATACTGAGTTCGTATCGGGCAACCGTAAATGTTGTTTATACGAGGTTAGTTAAGAAAATTATGCTTTCTGTAATTTAAGGACGAAACAAAATCGATTAACTTAATGAGATGGTTTTGGTCTTTTCAATCATTTCATGCTAGATCATATCTCCGTGAGAACATTAGTTCAATAATAATTGGGATGGGACGATGGAATTTGGGGTCATTGAGTCATTTGATGGCAGAAGTTATAAATAATGCATTTTGAATTTCACGATGGACTTTGGAGATCTAGTACTAAATAGTGTAATGAAGCGTTCGTTTAGCATTTAAAACGTTGACATTTTTATCTGGGTAAGGGCGATGGCATAGTGCCGAAACCGAATTAGTAATATAGCTAAGGCTTAGGGTTACCATTTGCATTTAAAAGCTAACTCCCGGTCGAGGATTGATTTATTATTCTAATTCATCAGATACAGTGAAGGAAAAGAATACGACTATCTGGTGCGTGGACTGCTTTCTGAATTCTGACTCAGTCCGTGTTAATTGTTTTGGATGAATGAAGAGAGAAAGTTGAAGGTTTGATTTGGTAGAACCAAGAAGGGAGGGATACCCCAGGATAAGCCATTTGGTGTGTACTCGGAGAAAGTTCCAGGACACGGAAAAAGTTTGATATGGGAAGGGCGGAAGAAGGGAAGGACGAGTAGGCCATGCGAATCAATATTTTTACAAGGTCGCCCGACCCTCTGAGACCCCCTTTTCTACTTTTAGCTACGAAGTTGAGAAGTTGACTTCCCTTGAAAATTATATGTGCGCTGCGTGGTGACCTTATTCGATTATAGTATGCATTTGTAGACAGGAGAAGGAAATTTCATAGAGAAGAAATCTCCAAAAAATAATACTTGTTTTAAATCAAATTAAATATAATAAAAGGAACAGGAAAATCTAGATACAGTAGTACCGCCTTTTCCGTTGATACTAGATCACATTCAGTTCAGTTAACGATGTGATAATTGTGTAATAAAGTGTCTGTCTGATATGCTTTAGTAATAAGAGCAAGAATACTGCAGAAGTCCAGGAGGTGAAGCCTACGCTTTTGCTCTTGCCAAGATGGCTGGAAATCAAGGAATGGAGTCATTGATCCCAATCATCAATAAACTCCAGGATGCTTTCACACAGCTGGGTGTGCATATGCAACTCGGTAATTATTTTATAGTCGAATTTTGCGATGAATATATTTTTATACATTCTTTTTGCAACCTTTTTTGTCTTAGATTTGCCACAAATTGCAGTAGTCGGAGGTCAATCTGCTGGAAAATCGTCTGTCTTGGAGAAATTTGTTGGGAGGTAATTTTAATTTGAGCTTAAGAAACATACTTTATACTTTTCAAACGATTTTCAATAAGACTGATGGTTCCAGAGACTTCCTCCCTCGTGGTTCTGGAATCGTTACCAGGAGGCCACTGATTCTTCAACTTATCAATTCTGCTGGAGAGTGGGGTGAATTTCTACACTGCAAGGGAAGAAAGTTCCAAGACTTCAATGAGATCCGTTCAGAAATTGAGGCCGATACTGATAGACTTACTGGGACTAACAAAGGCATTTCCAACTTACCAATCAACTTGAGAGTATACTCACCGCATGTCCTCAATATTACACTAATTGACTTGCCTGGTAAGAATTAAATGATTCGCGGTGTTTGCTCAGGAAATAGTTTCTTTCTGGATTCGCCAGTAGTGCCATTTGTTGTTATTGCTTTCAATGCCGTTTTAGAATAGGAAAATAATTATATAAGCCGTACTCCTCGTTTTTCACTTTACATCTAACTTCACATTGTTCGTTCATTGTATGGTAATTAGTATCTCTACAAAGACACTTCAGACTAGACGCATGATGTCGAATTGTAATTTAAAAACAAAACGTTTAGTAATTATTTTCCTACTTTTCGTTTTTCAGGGTTGACACGAGTTCCGATCGGCGATCAGCCTGTAGACATAGAAACTCAAATTCGAGATATGATTCTTCAGTTTATTAGTAAAGAGACTTGTCTAATCCTGGCTGTCACTCCAGCAAATGCAGATTTAGCAACTTCAGATGCAATTCAGTTAGCAAGATCAGTAGATCCTGATGGTTTACGGACAATTGGCGTTATCACTAAATTGGATCTTATGGACGAAGGAACAGATGCACGAGAAATTTTAGAAAATAAACTAGTTCCAATGAGGAGAGGTTATGTTGGTGTTGTCAATCGTTCGCAGAAGGATATTGAAGGTAATAACGCAACGTTGCTGACTGCGTTCTTCTTACTTTCTAAAAAAAATTATTTCATTTTCATAGGGAGGAAAGACATAAAGGCTTCACTGGCATCTGAACGAAAGTTTTTCCTAAGTCATCCTTCGTATCGGCATATGGCAGATCGGCTTGGGACACCGTACCTTCAGCGAGTATTAAATCAGCAATTGACTAACCATATTCGTGATTGTCTACCCGCTCTTCGCGATAGACTTCAGAAGCAGTTGTTAGTGCTAGAAAAGGATGTAGAGCAATACAAATACTTTCGACCTGATGATCCTGGAATTAAGACTAAGGCGATGTTGCAGTATGTTCCCGATAATATACTTTATGTATTTGAATTTAAGTTAATCTAACCATGGACATTGATTCCATTTACAGAATGATTCAGCAACTTCAGTCAGATTTTGAGAGAACGATAGAGGGTTCGGGCTCTGCTCTCATTAACACAAATGAACTTTCTGGTGGTGCAAAAATCAATCGACTGTTTCACGAGCGATTCCCGTTTGAAATTGTAAAAATGGAGTTTGACGAAAAGGAACTGCGTAGAGAGATTGCATTTGCTATTCGAAACATTCATGGTATCAGAGTTGGTCTCTTCACTCCTGATATGGCTTTTGAAGCAATAGTAAAGAAGCAAATCAATAGACTCAAGGAGCCCTCTCTGAAATGCGTGGATCTGGTCATTAATGAACTGTCGAATGTCGTCAGAAATTGTGCGGAAAAGGTAGCACATAACTTTTTGTATCATTTGTAAATAATTTACTCCAATTGTGTTAAGGTTTTTAAGACCCTTAACTCATTTTGTTTAGATGAATCGCTATCCCCGTCTGCGAGAGGAAACAGAGAGAATAATTTCCACTTACATTCGGGACAAGGAGCAGATGTGCAAGAATCAACTACTTCTCCTTGTCGACTGCGAATTGGCGTACATGAACACAAACCATGAAGACTTCATTGGTTTTGCAAAGTATGGAAATTGCTAATTTGTTATTGTAAAAATTCTGTTAAAGTCATTTGCTTACTTCACCTTCCAGTGCTCAGCAGTCATCAGAGAACTCAAACAAATCAGGGAGAAAATTAGGAAATCAGGTCATAAGGAAAGGGAACATGTGTATCCATAATTTGGGTCTGATGAAAGGTGGTTCGAAGCTGTACTGGTTTGTTCTGACGTCAGAGAGTCTCTCTTGGTTCAAAGATGAGGAGGAACGAGACAAAAAGTATATGCTTCCGTTGGATGGACTTAAACTTCGAGATGTAGAAAGCGGGTTTATGTCGAGGCGACATCTTTTTTCTCTCTTCAATCCCGATGGCAGGAATGTCTTTAAGGTTCAACGTTAATTCAGCGTCTCGGGGGAAAGAACTTTATAAATTTCGTAATTTACAAATTTCAGGATTACAAAGTTTTAGAGCTGTCATGTGAAACGCAAGATGAAGTCGATTCCTGGAAAGCATCGTTTTTGAGGGCTGGAGTCTATCCCGAGAAGACTTCGGATGTCAGTAACGGAGAAGATTCAAATATAACAGAAAGTGGAGGTTCCTCATCCTTCGATCCTCAGGTATGTACATTAGGAGGACAGGCGTCTTTCAGAAATCAAGCAATTCTGGCGATCTGTTTTAGTTGGAGCGACAAGTGGAAACCATCAGGAATTTGGTAGATTCGTACATGAGAATAGTTACAAAGACGACTCGGGATTTAGTACCTAAAACGATAATGCATCTGATCATAAACGATACAAAGAACTTTATCAATGGAGAACTGCTTGCACATTTATATGCCAGTGGAGACCAGGTAATAATTAAGGCTTTTATTGCGTCATGAAGTGCTAATGTTTTTATCCAAATTTTATAATGTGTCAGGACATGATGGAAGAAAGCCAAGAAGAGGCAATGAAACGTGAAGAAATGATGCGAATGTACCAAGCATGTAAAGAATCATTGCGAATAATCGGTGATGTATCAATGGCAACAGTCACCACTCCCATTCCACCAGTAATTCGGAACGATAGTATGAGTAGTTCTTCAGACTTCTACCTTCGATCAAACGATCAACAAAAGTAAGTTTTTTTTACTTTAAAAGTGCGGATGCTGCAATTAAGTTTCTGATTCATGAAAAAAAAAGCAGCAACAGTTTTTAATGTTTAATATTTACTATTTTAGCAAGATGAATCCTCCAAGCCCTGGTGGTGGCATTCGTCGTGTTCCATCAGGTCCTACTGGTGGTGGCATGGGAATGGGGCAGAACAGAGTTCCACCTGGTCCACCTGCCGCTGCGAATCAAGGTGGACGCCCTGCACCACACCCACCAATTCCAAACCGACCTGGAGGCGGGGGACCTCCACCGCAGCCGCCAAAACCAGCGGGAGGAGGAGGGCTACCAACGCCATTGATACCTTCGTAAGCCACATTCGCTATTCCGTTTTACTTTTGTTTGACTAAAGTTATAAATTGATTTTCCTTTTAACGAATACGCTTCTCTGCGCCATTGTGAGTCAAGTTTAACTTACTTTTTCCATGTTTGTCTGCCGTGCTATTTTTTTTTTTTCAAAACTGACTACTGGCGAACTGTCGACGACAAGAATTGGCTGGAGAATCATTGTTTTGCTAACCTTCGTTAAATTAAATTACCGTATGTTCTCCAGTTATTTCTGGATTTAGTTTGAGCGAGAAGGGCGGTAGTCCAAGTTGCTGTAAATGGAATGGAATTTAAATGAGTCCAACTAGCTTTGGTTCATAATTCTTATAACGTTTCCTTTGCTTTAAATGATTTATAACTTTTGTTAAATAAAATTGAAAACCAATCAGTGTAAATTATAGAGTGGGGAATCGAGCGACTGAAAAATTCTATTCTATTGATGTAGACGGGGGGCGGTGTCGGCCGCGGTGAGTGTAGTGGGGTCACTGCCCCCTAAGGTCCAGCAGCAAGTGGCTACCGCCGCACTCAATCACCTCCTGTCCAAAAAGTAAAGGCATTCATTCTAAACTAATCCATAGTCCTAAGAAGAAATGAAGCGGTTTGGACTAACAACCATTTCCACGCTCACCGCTTGTCATTTGTGTCGTTGACAACTGATCTGGAGGAATGACGAATTGTTCACTCATGTCGAAGCTATCTTCCCGAACAATCTTGTGTGGAAATTCGATATTTACCTCAGCTCAGCTGCTGTAGTCACAAAACTTAACTCAAATTAATTTAGTCTTTCTTTCCCTTAACCCGATTTTGTTTCCTTCTGGCTTAAACCTGAAACTAATTGCTTTAAAGTTTTTCTGAGTGAACTAACACTTAGACATTCTATGAAAATAGATAAGTTGCTCTATTTACAGTTCCCTGCAATTATTCTCTCTAACTGTTTAGTCGACATTAGAAGTAAATTCTCAAATAGTCTTTAAGTGAACAAAAAGGCCTCAGTGTCAAAGAAATCTTGATTAATTAATAGTAACGACACGATATTGTCTACTTTGGAATGGGAACGAGCAGTGGCAAGTTTGATAGTTGGTACGGGTCGGTATGAGCTAACCTTACGACTTGCTTGATTCAGAATTGGAATGGATAACATAATTGATGAGAGAGATATGGTTATTAGTTCACTATGTATAGAGTCTGGGATTGGTCGATGAAATGATGGAATAACGCAGCTACAAGAGCGCTTCCAATAAATAATAGCATTAAATAAATTATAATGAAAGCGGTGTGTAAAGTTTAACGCCAGCGGCGTTATGTATATTTAGCTTAAAGTCGAGTTATGCACTTTAGATAGTGATTACGATTCAATTAACAATGTAAAGGTTAACTTCTCGAATCTGAATTCTTATTTAAGTTCTTGCACAGTTCCTTCGTAGATGATTTAGAATTTGGAATGGTGTGCGTGCAGTGTCGTTGGAGAGAATGGCGTCGCTCTTACAAGGGGCTAATTTGAAGGGTGATCCAGAAATGGATCACATTTTTTTCCAGCCAGTGTGTGTAGCATACATCAATCGAAATCTAATGTTACCTGAAGGTTATTTCTGAAATGTAATTGTGTATGGTTATGTTGAAGATGGGTTTTGAAGGTGAAAGCTAATCAATGTCCAAAATTTTACTCTAAAGAATTGCACTGTAGCGAGGCTATTGTCAAATCTAATAAAAACTAAAAAAAAATTGACTCTAGCCTAAAATGCTGATGATCTGAAAATTATTTAATAATACTGTCTCTATTTCAATGCTACACAATTCATTATGAGGTAAATATTCTCCTAGGTTCATCCCTATAAATCCTTTCTATAAGTTGCGTTTATGGTATTTAGAAGTAGAAGTAATTCATTAGTGTCATTTGAGTATTTTTTTTAAGTCTGCTTCTTCAATTTTGCTTTAACATTTAGCTTTCAATTAGTTACAAGACGAAGTAATTTTAAAAACGACTGTTCTTAATTTCAGACGAGGAGGCGTTCCCGTTCCGAGAATCCCTGAGCGTCCACTTCCGTCCATTCCGTCAAGACCCGGTTATTGAGAAACGGGGAAGCAGCGTTGTAGGGCGTCACTGCTGGAATGAAATTTTGATCAAAATCAGTACGTAGAACTAAGGCATGTAAAGCTTGACCGGCTTCGGCCAGTGTCACTTGTGGACTGTCATGGCCCCTTTGTGTCCAGTTGTTGAAATAGCTTAGAAACGGCGTGATGCTTTACCTTGCATCACCCTTTTCATGTCCATAATGGCCCAGATCAACAAATATCAAAATTGTGGTTTAAATTTAAACCGTCCCGTGTTCAATCCCGGCAATTGAACAATCATACAATTGAAATGATTCCATTTTACTAATATTCAGACCCAAAGTGGGCGTTGCGTCTTTTGTATTCAGAAACCTTACATAAGACTTTTTAGGGGACATCAATGCAGATTTAACAACTCAGGTTGCATGCATGCCGTTTCAAAACTGAAAAAAGTAATGCTTCATCCTATTTGTGATAACACGATTTCCAGTACTACTACGGCTACTATACTGCTTATTATTCTTACGTAAAAATGTTATTGAAAGGTCAGTTATTTAATCGTCATAAATGTTATATTTAACAAGCTTCTCCTAACTCTTATATGTCCCCCAAGCTGACTGACTAAATTCCGATTTTTTGATTTTTAAAGAGGAATAAAATTGTTACTTCGAAAATAATTCAACTGAATATTTTATTTGACATCAAACATCAGAGGTCGGTTTTATGAAAATGTTAATTTACTAATCATGAAATAATTTCCGAAAGAGTATACGCTATACAATACAATTATTATCTAATTTAGTATCATCTAAATTTAATTTATTTGAGATATTAATTTGCAAGCTAAGTTAAATTGAAATGTACCATCAATCGTCTTCTGTCAATAAGGCAATGAGGCAGTAAGTTCCCATGCTGAAAGCAGAAACGTTTACGACGACGTCTAGCACCGTTAGTTCTGCAGAAAGTTTGCAAATTTGTGAATTTAGGAATTGAACAGGACCGGAAATGGTGGCCATAAATTTTTGCAAAGTGAGAGCATTGTCATAGGCCCGACGCTTGTTCGTATCCATCAGAATTTTGTAAGCTTCGAGGACGAGATGAAACTTGGCAGTAGCTTCCTGGACAATTCCAGGATTCTTGTCCGGGTGCCATTTGATGGCAAGGGTGTGGTAGGCCTTTCGAATTTCAATATCCGTTGCTGACTTTGTGATTCCAAGTACTTCGTAATGGTCCACCATTGACATTATGTCAACCTTCCAGCTCCAGCCCTTCACTTCCGCTTAAGCGTATCCTATTGCACAGTGGCATAAATGACCTGAAAAAAAGCGCTGAACCGTATTGTAAGCAAACATGGCTACATCAATTAAACGGCCGAAGCCGGAATTCGTGTGCACCTTTTGTCAAGCGTGGCTTCATCTGGATCCCACCATCTTCTATGGACCGCGTGCCAGGATCTGGTCCTTTCTACGTCTTCATAGTCCATTCATAGTTTTTACATACGTTTAGACAGCATACGTTTATTGATCATAATGTGTTTTGCGCTACGCTGTTGTTTTTAAACTACTGTGGCAATTTAAACCACTTAATTTGATGTCATAAAAAATGACACATGCATGACGCTTGCTTACTTATGAAAATTATGAAATCGAATTTATTTTTTGTTCAGTTGTGTCGTCGTTGCCTTTAAGATATCAAGCTGTATATTAATTACAATTTAAATAATATTAATTATTAAGACTAACTATCTAAATATTGGAACGGCTTTCCAGTCCTAAGAGATTTCTTCTTCCAATTTGACACTTTTCCGGGCAATTTGCGTGTGGGATTCGATTCTGGTCCAGAAGTTGTATTGTGCATTGACAAGAGTAGCACTATTTAAAATTTAAATCATCTCCATTATCCAATATATCGCCTCAAGTTTAATCGTATATAATTTTTTTTTTTTTTTACAAAAATGTAAACGGCCCTTCAAAATCTTCCAAAAATCCACTGGGAATCCAAAGGAAATTTACAGAAGAGTTCTGTTGACCGTGATTCGGTCGATAAATCCTGGCAGTATTCTACTAAAAACAGTAGAAGAGACTCGTTGTATGAAAAATTGGAAAAGCAAATAATTAAAAATTAAGAAATGTGAATTTTTAAACATGGTCAAGTGGATTTAAGCAGCAACTGAGCTGAACATCGGCTGGAAACGATAGAAACTTTCCAATTGGCCTTCCAGCAGCGTCTCTTGCCTGGATAATCAGTTCTAGAATATTTGTTTCCCTAGAATGCGGCTTCAGGCCTCGGATTTTTACTGCAAGTATACGTAAGTAGAGCAGGCGTAAAATTTCGATTGATGTTGCAATTCTTTCTTGAAATTAAAGTAATACCCCTTATTGCATTTGATCGTGTGTAATTGAAGGTGTGAATGAGGAACGGAGGCGTAATTTTGGCTTCAGTATAATCGCCATGTTTTCTCATTTCCAATGGAACCATGTCAGTAGTATTGCACCAGGACGCCTGCGTCTTCATCGCTGAATCCATCAGCGATTTTTGATTCGAACTAATAAGATTGGCTTTGCGAGCGTACGGAAGGCATCCTGGATTTACGTGTGTTCCGTACAAGAGCTTTGCGAAAATTGGCAGTATTAATATGAACAATGACACTACAAACATGCTCTGGAAGAGCAATTACGTTATTTTCCAGTTATTGAATACTTAAGCGGTTTTTTTTTCCAGACCATGTAAATTACTTGTTCACTGATTGATGGCCTTCGTTGATCAAATGATATTTTATTATTTATGTTGAAAGTTAGAAAGATTAGCCTTGCTTTGTGTTTAACTTGTTCTATTGTAACAATACCAAACTAATTTAAAATTATTCCTAATTGTGAATCCACTGCAGTATGAACCAAAATGTAAGCATGCAAAGCATATGTAAATTGTGCCGTAATTAACGCTTTGTGCGTGCATAAACCTTAATTTAACTAAATTTATTTAAACTATAATTGGTATAACCCTTTCTTTGTTAGAAAAAGTGCTATCCAACACTTCAACCCAAAAGAGATTTGAAGCTCGTAAAATGAAAAAAAAAAATTCATGTGGCGTTCAAAGACGAGCGAGGGAAGATATTCTCGAATAGTTCAATTGATTCTCGTTGAATTGTGTATCAAAGAGAAAATAAACAATTTCGCTAAATTATAAAAAACTTATTTCTAAATACTGGTCCTCAAGTTTAAACAAATTAGCCAAATTTTGAAATCTTGAAATTTTTGAATTTTTTTGAAATTTTGAAATCGTGATCAATGTCCTCTGATTCTGAAGCTGATGAAGTTGAAGATGGGGCGACTGAAGAGGACTTTGCTGTAGAAAAAATACTGGAGAAGAGGGTCAGGGGTGGGGTCACGGAGTACTTTCTCAAATGGAAGGGTTACGGAGAGTAAGCACAAATTAGACGCCATTCAAAAAAAAATATGATTTTAGAGGCGAAACTCAAGGGGTACTTTTAAGTGTCTTCATATCATAATACCTAAGTATCACATTACACATTACATTAATACACATTTAAGCAACAGAACTTACATAAATAACCTTTAAGGTCGCTAATAATTCATCGTTTTTCTTTTCTAGAAGCGACAACACGTGGGAGCCAGCAAGTAAGGAGTAAAATGATAAAAGGGGTTTTAGTTTAAAAAAAAAGTTTACAATTTGATTTTTTGTTTTAAATTTAGCCAACCTCAACTGCCCAGAACTTATCGAGCAATTTGAATTGGACTACACAGAAGCACATAAAAAGTCTAATGAGCAAGAGGTTATTATTATTATATTTATTATTATATTATTTTTATATTAGCAGTCGATGTATTGAATAAGTTCTAAAAGCAAACGATTACTGTAATTTTTAGGGAAGGCAAAAGTTAGGTTTTAATCGTGGATTGGAACCGGATGCGATCTTGGGAGCTACAGATGACGCTGGTGAACTACGCTTTCTCATGTCATGGAAGGGTTCGGACAATGTGGACATCGTTTCTGGGGCAGAAACTAAGAGCAGATATCCACAATTGGTCATCAACTATTACATCAATTGCATACAATTCGATGCTTTGAAACCGCTCAAAAAGCAAGTCAGCGAAGACGCTGAAACAAAACCCTGCTCACCAGGCGCTGAATGATTTCATAACTGTTTTTTTAAATGTTCAAAGGTCAAATGTGCATCCAAGTTTAAATGACTCGCGACATTAAACATCTTTCCGTATTCCCAATTGCTTTGGCGCTGGATAGTATTAACATTTTTGAAATTGTGACATTAGATAGTCGAAAACATATTTTACAAACCTATATTTATCTGATTTTGTAACTTGTTTATTAAAGGTCATTAAATTAACATTAAAACGCAAAAAGCTTTCATATTAATGATTTAATGAGATCATGATTATGTCTCCAAGCAATGGATCTAGAAAAGTCCAGTACACCTGGAATCAACAGGATTTATCATTAAGCAAGCGATGCAGCAGGTACGCTCAATCCAAATAATATTGTAATGGATAGTTTTTATTCAGTTACTGAGAAAAATGAAGAGACTGCTACCATAATACATAAATAGGTTAAATAGAAAAACAAATTTGGTGAGACCTGTCTTCACACCTTTGAAAGCATCTTTCACATTAAACTAGCACTATAGAGACAAATTACGAATAGGTTCTCAATTATTAAAGTTAGACAATAGTAACGAGATGCAAGAGGGTAATGCCTCTTCAAGAATTTAGGAGGAATTCGGCTGGGACCGTCTCACTTTTACCATCCATTCCTCCATTTTGTCTCCAGTCGTTAACAGTAACACACACCTGCTGTAGTCAATTCTTGGAAGTATCCATTGGTGACGGAGAAGGAGCAGATGGGCTCATGACTTCAAAGGGCGCTGGACTTGGGGATGGACTTGACATTGTGCTATCACCTGGAGTCCTCGGCTCGCGATCTTGGATCCTGTCACCGGCTGCAAAAATTACAGAACAAACTTCTAGTCAGAAATACGGCTTCGCTTCTGGCACACTTCGAGCTTCAACGAATCAGTACCAGATGGCGGTGGACCAGGCGGTGGCGGTCTAGCAAATCGTTCTCGACTGCCAGAATGTCTTATTGGTGGTGAAGAGGAAGAAACAACTTGAGAGAACGGCCCAGAGCTGTTCGAGGTGGAAATAAGTAGTGGCTGGATCCATCCATGTCCATTACACAGATGACAGCGGTTCACCGGGCTTGGAGGACTCATTATGTCACGCTCACAACGATTTCCTAAATGGAGGCCTACAAATCAAAACACCATTAGTTAGCCTTTATTCGATTTAAATTCTGAAATCAAAAAAATACCAGGGCTGAGAGGCCGAGATCCACTTCCAGGGGAAGGCATGAAAGGGCCGGGAGATGAGCCAGGCCGTGGCCTAGCTGGAGCCAAGGAGCCACTACTAATGGAATTGTGAGAAAGATTAGGCGGAGCTGCAGTTCCACCGGCAACAATTGACTCATGAAAGTGTCGCTCATCTTCCATTTCCAAAGAAGACTCGGATTCTGACAAATGACGGCAAAGCTGTTCTCGTCTCTCCATTTCGAGTTGTAAGCGCCTTTGAAGTCGGAGGTTTTCATCACGAATCTGACGTTCCTCCATTGCAAAATGACACATTTTCTCAGTGTCTGTATAAATTTCAAGGTAATTTTTGTGTGTTTATGATTTGTTAGATTTGTAAACCAGACTATGACTTACGGTGATTTTGGGCAATCGCCAATTGGGATTTGAGCCGATCAACTTCATTCCTCAAGTGCTGGACGTTCCCTGTCATTGAGATAATATCCATATCTGTTGTAGATGCCGTGCTCCGACCGACCGGAGTGCTCTTCTCCAATTCTGCATTCATGCTTAGACTTCCACTGTTATCTAGATGAGAAGACAAGTTCTGTTGAAGTTGCGAATGACTTCCAGAACTTCGTCGTCGAATCCTGTTGTTATTCCCAAACTGAATCTCTGTCACTAAAGGCACAGAGCTTGTGGTACTTGTGACTGGTCCTCCCATAGCGTTCAAACTGAGAGAATTGCTGACCTTGGTTTGTAGATTTCTGTTCCAAAAAATAACTATAAGTGTTCAACATTCTTATGATCCTATGATCGTCGATCAATCATACCGTTTCTCAGCCTCCAATTTGTCCATACGTTTCCACAAACGATTTACTAGTGCTTCTTGTTCTTGCTCTAGAGTATTCTCCAACTCGACCTTTTCACGTCGAAGTTGCTCTAGATTGTTTTGCTTAGCGCAGGTTTCCGCTTCAAGCTTTTCAATCTTCCTCATCAACTTGTTAACTAGACATTCTTGTTCTTGCTCTAACGTTTGTTCTAGCTTGCATTTCTCTGCCCGGAGCTTAAGAATTAAAAAAGTAAGTATTATTAAATGGTTTCCTGCCAAACTACTCGAGTACTTTGCATTACTACCTTGTTCAATTTCCGGGATAAATCGTTCGTCAAACATTCTTCTTCCTGTTCGAACGTATGAGCCAGAGTTTCTTTTTCCTTTTTCAAAGTTTGAATTTGTTTCATTAGCGTGTTTGAAATGAACTCTTCCTCCTGCTCCGCTTTCGCTTGCTGTAAAATATACTCAAATTATAACTAAAAACGAAACACTCAAACATTCGCCGTTTCGTTTGTTCACAGCTTACGATATTCACCGACGTTTGTCGCAGAGAACGCGCCTCCTCCTGTAACGTCTTTACCCTAAGCTTGTAGGTATCCAATTCAACTTTGAGCACACGATTTTGCTGCTGAAGTGACTCGATTCGTTTGTGCAGTTGCTCGCGCGTTACTGGTGACGGGGGCATCATTGCCCCGTCTTGCGTTGAGCTGGAGTCACTCTCACTTGCGCTATCCGCCATCATTAAGTCCTTCTGAAGACGAAAACAGCCTTTCCTTGGGGTAGATTAGCTGTAAGAAACAAAAATATGGTAAAAATTGGAAGTTGGACGACCTGTTCAATATTACACCTGAAAGCCCCTGTAACGTCCTACTTAACATGATTGATTACTGGTTGTTAATTCCCTTACCCTTGAGGGCTTTCCGTTTGATACACGGAAATAAGGCCTCTACTACCTCCGGGACACGGTCAGTTGTAGACTTGTAGATCTGGTAAAAAACGAAACTGCAACAGGTCACTGACTGGAATAATGACCGAACCACGGAAGTCAATTGCAGGGTAACTGCTGCCGTCTCGTCAATCAATCCCAAGGGAAGCAACTGCAGCAGTATTTATCCAATACTTGATTTCAATCACCTTTAATACTGCGTCTTGACGCAGTTGAGTGTCGTCTACAGTGACGTGACCGCTTTATTATACGGTATTATCCTGAGCACAGTGACATAAAGCCCTCGAGGTGACAGCCAAGTGTTGAGTTTTTATGATTAGAGTAATTAAACTGTGAGAATGTGGTCAATTACTTTATTTTTATTTGTGTAATCAAAGGAGTCAATGTTTGTGGGAGGGGATTTGCGTATGTTCTCTGCTTATTTGGCCACAGCTGAATGCAATGCATGGAGATGGCACTACCCATCACACTTCCATCAACATAATGCCCTCATGCAATTCATGCATTCATGTGCATCCTCTGCTCAAATGTATCATGCATACATGCAGCGCATTACCGGATGCCGCTTGGTCTACTTCATTTTGAACTCGAGTTAACACTTAATTGAATTGCATACGTTAATATAAATTTAATTAACGGGGAGAGGCGCAGTTATTATTCTTTGTTTAAAAATAGCTTCAGGCCGTTGACTCGCCAAGGCTCAAGGGCCGTTATTTTTTCTTCGAAAGTTATATAATAAGTCAATGTGTTCACGTAAGGTTTTAATTAAAAACAAATAAAAATAAACTGAATAAATAAAAAAAAATATTGCTTGACCTTGAAATCACTGTATGCATTGGTGCAGCGAACCAAATTGCCGAATTTTCGAAAAAAAAAGAAAAAAAGGACCAGAATCGAAAGTTGCAGAATGATGATAATTTTACTACTTAATTGATTTTATTGGCTACGCGCACTTCCAGCCCAAACTGTCATAAATTGTAGTTATATTTGCTAATTTTGTTTTCTAAAGATCATTTTTATTTGCGAGGCTGAACCAAGCGGTGTATCAGATTAATTAAGCTAATTAGTTTACTCGGGAAGGTTCTTTAGAACGGAAGCGATGAAGTTTCCGAATTCTGTAACGCCCTTTCCATTCAGCTCTTCGTAGTCCTCAATCAGCGTCTTGCATTTTGCCAAGTAAGCGCTGATTTTGGGGTAGTTGGCCATACTATGACCTGTCCCAACTTCGGCCGTCGTCAGCGTCGCCACAATTGTGAAATCTATTGGCGTAGATACAAGTTTAGTAAAGTTAATTTTAATATTCTAGGAAATTAATTCAGCTCACTATAATTTTTAAAGTTTGTTCAAATTCAAAAATTTTCAAAAAACCATCATCGTTAATTCCACGACCGGTTACGAAATTGCTAATTAACTTTTTCTGCATACGTATTTTCACTTCAATTAATTTACCAGCGATCGTTAAGTTGTCTCCTGCCGCAAATTCGGTTCTTGTCAAATATTCTTCAAGAAAGCCAAGAACGGTGTCAAAGGCTTTGACATCAGCTTCGGCTGGACGCTTATTGTCTTTGAATATTCCGTACTAGAATAATTTAATATATTATACTTATTTGTATAATTTCGTATTCAGAATTAAATGTTTGCATATCGCTTTATTAAGTTAACTAACTTACGTAGGCTTTCGTGAAGGCAGTGTACAGGGAAGTTGCGTCAAAAAAGAGACGTTGGTCAACCATAGCGCGCTTCTTCAGATCCTTAGGGTACAAGCTGTCATCCTTGCCGTAAGCACTGGCCAAGTACTGAAGCGCTGCACGACTCTCCGTGATTACCAAGTCACCGTCCTTCAATACTGGAATTGTATGTTGAGGATTCATCTGTCATTAGGAAATTGACAGTTAAGTGAAACAATTAAGTGATTTAGAAAAAAAAACACATTTTTTAAATCTTTTTAAGTGCTTACCTTCAAATACTCAGGGGTCATGTTCTCGCCGGCCAATAGATTGGTCTCAATGATTTCGAGCTCAACTCCCAAGACCTTGGCGCACATTGTAATGGCTCGACTAATTGAAAGCAATACGCAATTTAATTATTGGGCATTCAAATAGGAATTTTGAAAACCGTTTTAAAATTTCAAAAATTTGTAAGTTTAGAATTGTTTCTGTTTTAGCGTACCTTGGCGAGGAGAGAGACATCCAGTAGAGCTTGACTGCCATTTTGAACCGCTTCAACGTTGACTGACGCACAAAGTTGGAGGACGGAAAGCTGGACAGAGAGTGGCAGAATTTCCAATGAAACAAGGGATATAATTGATGCTACGAGAATTACTTGAAAGGGGCGGAGACGTCCCAAGTACGAAAATATAACTATGTAACCAAAGGAAGAAGCATAATTCATCAAAGGCTTGAATAGGCAAAGTGAAAATCAAGTTGTTCTTCGTGAGGTGGCATTAGGATTGTCAGAGGGGGACATAGAAATTAATAATGCAGAAAAAGCAGGGGGCGTGTCCAGCACCACAGTTGTCGTTACTTCAACTGCCGTGACCTTGTCCCCCAAATCTTGACATGCTTCCAGACACCGGCGGTGTCGGCATACTTCTAATAGAATTATATCAATACTCAAACGATTGCTCGATTAATTACTAATTCATTCTCTCTAAGATCTTTTAGTACTGAACTGAAAGCATCATCCTCGAGCCGCTCCCTTAACTCGTCATGTTCCGTTTTTCTGTTCAGAGTCAAAGTCAAAGTGCATGAAGCCATTTGCGATACGAAACGGATTTTAGCAGCGTATGCAATGCAATCTGTCCACAATAGAAATCTATTTAAAAAAAACGCCTAGTAAACGCACTGCTTCAAGGCTTTCAAATGTTAAAAATTTTAAAGCTAAACGTTTTGAATTCTATTCCGTTAAAAAGAAGAGGAGCAGTTTATCTTCGATTGGGGGGATTAAGTTGTCATTGTTTATTATTTAATTTATATTAAATAATTATAATTTATATATATTAATTTATTCATTTATTTAATTTTGCTACAAAACCGGATTTACAACTGAATTATTCCGTGGTCTGTATTCTACTTAATCCAGATTTCGCATCTTCTTCTAAAGCAACGTATTTAAGATGGGAATCGAATGACCTTCGCTGGCATCAGCGCCTTAATTAATCGTACAGGTTTTAAAGTGTTGTTAAACCACTGGCTCACAATCAGCAAAATACAAACTATTAAAAAAAAAAACTCAAATAGCACGAAAATTAATACTGGGTCAATTTTTTAGTTTCCTTTCTAAAATATTTTGAGAGAGAATACTTATGAAATATAATATACGTTTGTCAAATATTTTAATGACATTAAATTAGCTTCACAATGATAATCGACCGTTAAATTAGCCTACAAAATTAAAAGTCACTGTAGAACCCTTGCGTTTTGTATTTTTAATTTGCCAAAGCATTTGTTTATTCTTCGTATCACGCGTTACAAATGTTAGAACAAATGTTATGTCGCAATTGTATTATTTGTCGTAAATTTCGGAGTCTTCGATGTGTGCTACACAAAGTGTTCTTTTGCATGTCCCTCCACCATTATTTTGTACCTTGAGGTTAAGTGGGTTGATGAAGATTAACAATACGCCATTTTCCAAAAGTCGCTTCCCTGAATATCCGCTTAATTGGACCGCAACGGAATAGTCAGAGCCACTGTCGCTGTAGTCATTGCAAAATGCACAAGCAATTCTCTTAAGCACTTAATATGATGCTTCAAGGATTCTTCAGGAACGCAATTTGTATCAATTTTCTCTACATTTTTTTTGGACAGTTCCAACTATTTATCGCGAATTATGACCAGGAAATAGTCGAGTCTATACTGCATAATTAACTTGGATATTCAAGTTGAGTCAAAGCGTGAGAAATGGAGTAGTAATTTAGAAGAAACATTGTTTCTTATTTATTTAGGACTAAACAAACTTGAATTATTTGTCAATTATTATATCTCTATTTCGGAGCGGGAATAAGAGCTCGTAAAGCATTTTATTCCTCTGAATTTAGAATTCTAGAAAAACAGTTTCATTCAGAAAATAGAATTCTATACGTCAACGTAATTCAAATCGTCAATAACAGGAGTTTTGTTATTGTGTAGCATTTCTATACTAGTGCAGAAAGTCAAACATAATTATTATTAAAGCCTACACTCCAATTTTCCGAAAATCCTTCTTAAAAAAATACAAATTTTAATGCCATATTGTGCTACTGCTAACCAGACATCGCAAAGCTTTCGTATTTTTAAAATTTCGGTTTGCAAAGTATAAATGCTGTTGTTGAAAATCCCAGTTAAATGGAACGCATTTATTTTCACTTAAGAATAACATTTTCCACCCTTAATTTTTAATTTTAGGTGACTGACGTGGACGTCAAGCAAAATAAAAAGTGTATTGGAAAGCGGTGTAAATAAATACGATGCCATCCAAAAACCGCATTTTTCGTCTAACCAGATCGTGATTACCGAAAGCATGCTTTTACTGCAATTTATTTTCGTGCAAATGATAATATAAGACCCAACAGAAAATGGAAACATGTAACTTGCTAATTCTGCTTCCGTAGAATAACCTACGGGACAATAGCTTTTGGCCCATTAAAAAGGAAATCGTTTTTCTTTCACGGTACATTTTGTGCCTTTAGAATCAATATTCCGTGACAGCCCTCACACTCCGCCTGGGAATTAGAGCTCTCGACATGGGGTAATGGAGGCTTGTAAGAAAAGGCAAGAATTTGATAAATTAGAGATTTCTTTGGGCTGGAATCGCTTAATAGCTCCTTTTCCAGCTCCCTTCAAAAAGTTCAAAGGTGAACTTTCTCCATACGAGGGAAGTTGTCAACCCATGGGAAATTACCCAAAATAAAAAAGAGAAAGCCACGAGCCAAAAAAAAAAGAGAAAGCCACGAGCCAACAGTCTACAAACAAATCTCGACCCATTACTTTCATAAGCTCAAGGAGCCACGACGGCCACGGTAAAAGTTTTACGGCATTGCGTAAGCAAAACAATAAAAGTGAAAAACCGTTTAGTGCTCAATTGCATCCCGCTAATTTGGCTAAAAGTTTTTAAAACCGAAATTTCACGCATATCTTCACCAGTTGGATTTGCCTTTTCCTACTACCTACTTAAAGTAAAACGTTCAGTTTCTCAAGTATGTTTTTTTTCTCTCTAAGAATTAAAAAAAATTACTAAATACTCGGTTTTTATTTCAAATCTTATTAGTAAGTGGCTTTGGAAATTTTTATAATTTACGCAATTTTCTCTTCCAGAAGTAAATTGTAATTAAAGGCTATGTTTTAGCAGGGAAGGAAGGGCTTCCACAAGTTATTGAAAAAGCAATTAAGAAAGACTTTCGGGTTGAATTAATTTATGGAAACGTTGCCTTTCCTTTGCATTTCCATATTTCAGGGCAGGGTTATCGGAAAATTTAATTAAAGGCGGTGGTAGAAATCAATGAATTTTGTATCTCGAAAAAAGTGGATATGAATTTTGACCGCTCATGAACCCTGCAAAGACTGCTCGAGGCCTTGGCTTAACTGACAACTTTAGCAATGCAAGTCGTGTTTTCTTATTTGCAGTGGGAGGGTGTTGGTCCAAATTGAAGGCCACTGTGCCCTGCAAGGAATTCCTAGCGTCACGTCGCGGAAAAATCGGTTCCATTTCAGAGAGCTCTGTCTCAGAATCGGCAGTTTCCCAGCCACCGTCCTCGACGACGCACTACGTCAAAAAGGAATCTTCGAAACAGTCTTCACGGCTTAAGCGAACACCCACTGGACAGTTCCAGGACACGCTCCAGCCACTGCCCACCACGGATTTCTCGCCAATTGCAATTAGCTCCCCTGCCACGCCCACCTATCTCCAGCGACAAGACATCATGGGGATCAAGCTCTACAGCGTCTCCGACAGTCCGCCGACGCTGGCCGTCCGAATGGCCCTTAAGTACCTGGAAATTGAGCACGAGTTGGTCAATATCGATTTTGCGGCTGGAGAGCAAATTACTCCAGAATTCCTGGAGGTAAACGCTTTTATTTACTCTAAAATTTAACACCTTTGCCCTTGGAAAAGGCCTAATCAAAAATGATGACAGAATCGCATCAGTATGCCAAAATGCAGCACCTAAACCTTGAATCTTTTCCCGTGTCAAAATAACTCAACGTCAATGTCACCTTCATTTTTTTTTTTAAAATAATTTTACAGAAGAATCCTCAAGGCGAAGTTCCGCTCCTCTCTGACAATGACTTTATGCTTAACGAAAGGTACAACTTATTTTTTTCTAGAAAGAAATTGACAAAAGATTTTGAAATTTTCAATGATTACAGCAATTTGATGCTCAATTTAACGATTTGTGTTGACGTATCGTTTTTTTAGTGTGGCAATTAACCAGTACTTGGCGGACAAGTACAAGAAGGATGAAACTTTCTATCCAACGGATCCCAAGGAGCGAGCACTGGTCAATCAACGCCTTGCTTTTCACCTCAGCACCCTCTACAAGAGCATCTTTGATTACATGGTAATTGCTGAGAGTCCAATTTCCTGGGAAAACTTTTTTAATTATTTAATTGCATCGTCGTCCCAAATTGGAAGGTATTGGTGATCAATTATTTCCGCCCTAGATTCTGCCACTTTGTTACGCCTACCCGAGGACAGAGGACAATTTGAAGAAGCTCCTCCATGCTCTCAAGGTGTTTGAAGAGTATTTGAAAAGGGGAAGTTCAGAATACGTGGCTGGAGGTAACATAATTGACAAGGCCTGTCATTGATTGATTTGAAAATCTATAAGTGGCTCTTTTGAATCCATGAATAGGGAATTTAACGATTGCCGATTTGTCCATGGTGATGGATTTGGTGTGTCTGGAAGCGATGCCCGAGTTCGAGTTGACATTGAGCCCTTTTCCGCTGATCAAGGCCTGGTATGACGGATTCAAAACCAAGCACCCTGACCTCTGGTCACTGGCAAATTCAAGGCTTGGAAGAATTGACAGCCTTCGAAAAGAACCCACCAGATTTGTCCCACCTTACCCACCCAATCCACCCGACGGATAAGGCCAAGCTCAAGTGAAATCTGGTGAATGGATTTTATTTTGAGTATAAACGCTTTTCCTACATGTTTCCACCCATTGTGGAAGAATAGAATTAGAAAAATAGTTATATTCTAAAAAAAAATCAATTCTAATGGGAAGTTAAGGGGAGTTGGGAATGAGGGGTAGTATTTCTTGGCCAAACTAATTAATTTCAAAAAATAATCGTAGTTGACTAACTGTACCGTTCGATTCATTTCATTGCATACAAAAAATACATCGTTATTGCAACATATTGGAACAAATAAATCGGTTTCATATTAGTCATTTTCGTATTCATTTGTCAAGGAAAAGCTCCAACGGAAGTATTAAACTGCTAAAAAGGCGTCATTTCCTGGGCTTATGGCAGAAAAGATTGTTGGTTTTCGATCTGAGAGTGGAATTACAATTAATTGTTTTGCAATTTTCAGTTAATCGTATTAGAATTATTATCGTAATTAGACATTTAAAATGATGAAGTTGTACAGCGTCACTGACAGCCCTCCTTCGACTGCTGTTGGAATGGCCTTGAAATACTTGCAAGTGATAGTATGAATTGATTAGCGTAGACATGGAGAAAGGGGAGCACAACTCACCTGACTTTCTCCAGGTAATTGACTTTCTCCCTTTATATAATTTCAGTCAAATTAAGTCAAAATTCTATAATTATTTAGCTAAATCCTGTGGGTCAAATTCCTGTACTAGTTGATGGAAATTTCGCACTTTGTGAAAGGTAATTCGTGCATGACGTTTAGCCCATACGAAAATGTACTTCCATAATTTTATGTGCGAAATCTGCTGTAATGTCATTGTTGGTACAAATTATATTCAATTAGAAGAATTTGTATTCCGTAATCTGCTATATTTGGTTAATGCACCTTTAAAATTGACGGTTGGAACGGTTTTAAAGTGTTTGAAAGCTATATCTTAAAGAATTAGGAATAAAAAAAAATTGTTTTCGTTTTTCTGAAGTACGCTTAATTCTTGATGACGATTGCAGTGTTTCAATTCTGCAATTATTTGGCTGACAAGTACAAGCGAGATGAAGCTTTCTATCCATCGAATTTACAGAGACGAGCATTTGTAAACCAATTACTTTCGTTTCATTTGTCTACACTCTACCCAGCAATTTTAAACTATTTCGTAAGTAACAAACGCCTTGATTTAGGTCTTCGTTTAAAATAATCAAAACGGTGCAGTTTAGACCTTGAAAATCGTAAAATTGAACGTTTTTTTTTTCTTCAAATTTTTAATCTCCAGGTCCTGCCTTTAATTTTTGGGACAGAAAAGACAGTGGATAATTTGTCGAAACTGAACAAGGCGTTGGCTGGATTTGAAGTGAATCCTAAAGAAACAAAATACAACTTACGTCGCTGGAAGTGAGATACCATTTTCCTTAAATTCAAGTCATCCATTTTACTATTTCTAATTTTTGTAGACGAAGTAACGATTGCTGATTTAGCAATTTCAACTGCAATCCTCTGCTGCGACTGTAACGGCAAATTTGACTTTTGCCTATATCCTCGTGTCCAGGAATGGTATGAAGAATTCCAGAAAACAGAAATCTGGATCGTAGCAAAGGAGTGCCTCGACGGATTGTCAAGTTTGGGAAATTCTATGGAATGAAAATGTTCGTTTAACTATTTCAAACTTGTATTTATTGTTAAAAAAATTATGTCGCACTTAATAAAGAAAATTTGCTACAGCTTGGCCATTTTTTTGCCGACAGTATTTTAGTGTAGCGATCTCAAATTCTTTTAATGGTAAATGACCTCTCGGTAGCAATAAATTAATTCCCGCATCCCGCATTGATTAGTAAGCACCTTATGCAATGCTATGCATCATGGAACCGAAACGATGCGGAACATCGGAAAAAGAGCGTTTTATTGAATTAAAATATAAATTGAAATTAACAGTTTATTTAATAACATCAGAGATGCCACATTTTCTAACGCATAAGGTCATTGAAACCCATACCGAGTAACTTACGAAGACCTTACATTTTTCTAGGTAACAATATTCATTTCACAGGGTAATAAACGGTTAAGAAAATTAATAAAGGTTATGTGCGAAACATTAATAGTTGCATTTACGTAATCAACTAATCATCCCTGCTGCGGCTGCTGTTGCTGCTGCATTGCTGCAAATTTGTGAAGCAAAAAGGCCCCCAACGGGACAAATCGCAGAGTAGCTTCTGTAAGATAAATCAAAAGGAATTTTTTTAAAAATCGTAAATTGAATTATCAGAATTTCGAAATTACGCTGCTGATTTTGCTGAGGGTTTGGGTTGGCAGGAAGTGGAATTTGAAACGTAAACTGCGGGGAATTTCCTTGAAATGGTGGTTGTTGCTGTTGGTATGGCTGACTATGTGGGTCCGATCCCGATGGGGCATGATTTGCCGCAGTGGGCTGATGATTTGATGATGGCGCTGGGGCGGTGGTTGGACCTCCCGCTGCTGGATGAGGCGTGGTGGGTCCAGCCGCTGCTGCAGGCGGAGTCCCTGCAGCCTGGAAAGGTGGCGGCGTGGTCATCGCGGGTTGATTGGAGTCATTGGGCAATGCTTGATTTGGATCTGTCGGTTGCCCTCCAGGTTGTGTGTTGCCGCCAGGTTGTGCGTTGCCACCAGGTTGGGTCCCTTGAGACCCACCCGGCTGCGCCTGCGCGTTTGGATCCTGCGGAAATTGTTGCTGCTGTGGTCTTCCAGTAATTAGCCTTAGATTCAAAATGCAAATTTAGAAAAATTATATTATGCCAAATTCTAAGCGTGGAATTCATATTAAAAATGAATAAGAGAAAACTTTTAAAACACCGAAAGCGTTCAAAAGCGTTGGATTGAATGTTATTGTATGACTTTTCCTATTTATACTTTTGAGCCAGTTTTATACCCCTATTGTTTGTGGGGCATTTACAAATGTCTCGTAATATTTAAAGGTTAACTTCGTCATCCTTGTTAATTATTCTTAACTATAGTTCGCAAAAATTTCATCGTTCACAGAAACGATGAAAACCTGGATCATTTAAATTAAGTTAAAAGCAAAAATTATGAGGGTTTTAGTAAAGATTCTCGCCGCAATTAAAAAATCTTAAATCAAGTGAGAGAGAACCTTATACAGATTTAATTAAGGACGCACTTCAAAATTCTTTTATTCAACTACACTCTCACTTAAATTTTCATTTTCCTGCTCCAATTTTTTATACTTTGTAGAAACGACTGTATGATCGGTTCTTCTAAGTTAATTTAACTAATATTCTAAAAAACAACAACGAAACAATAAGGAGATGTGCAAGGTAAATTGGACAATTAGATTTCAATGACTCTACCTACAGCATTGAATTTACTCCCGGACCATTAGTCTGACTTTACACTTTTCCAGCCTCAAATGATCTGATTAAATGATCTTGCTGGATAGGTGACATTTTTTTTTCTAGGTATTTCATTGGTCAAAGTGTCTCTTGCCGGTATCTTTTTAAATCTTGAACCTCAAAGTTTATTTCCTTCGACAACATCCCGTTAAATTTGGTAACGAGGCCTTGGTGGGCCAACTTGAGTGAAGAATATAAAAATTATTTTTGATCTTCAACGAAGGTTGACTCGGTGGATCATTAGGAAAGATCATAAAATAATGCTCATCGAATTCCCAAACACCCGTTACTTCAATGGAGATCAAGTTAAGGGCCCCGCCTGATGCTCTACGTGGACGCATCATTTTATTAGTTAAAACATGCCGCCTTGAGGGAAGCCTTGTTGACTTAATGGCATTGAATTAAAGCCCAACCAGAAGTACTGTAATTTTAAGAGCCATAACTCACTTCGTAATTCAAATTCTGAAGCCGTTAGTCAATTCCTGGATGGTCTATACGATTATTATGAATGGGCTGATTCCAGCCTCTGGAATCACAACGGGAGATTCATCTTTGTTTAATCTAATTTGGTTGAGATGTTGCTTACAAAAACAATGGGATATTATTGTGATTGCAAATTAAAATTTAAAATATTAATCACACTCACACATTCTTATGTTCTGAGATATAAGCACAATTATATTATTTTGGTTAGCATGCATCTTATGCATTTCACACACTGGAGATTTGATACGAAATTCTCTGTTTTTTTTTAATTAATAAAAATAATATTTTAATTACAAAGTCAGTCAAGGTCTAGGCATATTCTAAGCACGAATGAAATTGAAGACATCATTGCAATGATTTGAAGATATTGGAAAATTTTGTATTTTTGCTTCTTAATTTATAATCTTGCAAATCAAACCAAAATATACTGACAACTATTGTTATTGTTAATTCCTACATGTCCCAAAATTTTTTAATTTGGAAATATTTACAAGAAAAATTTCATCACGTGACTGGGTTATTAAGATAATTACTACGATTATAGCTGTATTTTTTAATAATTTCTCTCCTTGTAACGCAATTTTATATCCTTGTAGGATTTTTTAGGAGTATGTAATCTGCTATAGTAGTTATTGAAAGGGTTACAGTACAGCCAGTATTGCTCCCATTAATAACGAAAGTTGTAATGTTTCGGTTGTCCGTACTGATTACTTTTATACATGGTTAAAACAGCATGAGACGTTTTAAGTTATTCTACTTTTAATGATCCCCGCTTTTTGTTTTTAAGGAAAAATAGGCCCAATTCATGCATAGAATCCAAGGGATGAAAGTTTAAGGGAGGCCTAAAAACTACCCCTCACAAAAAAAAAAGATTCAATTTTCCTATTCTTTCTGAATAATTTTTCTTATAAAAACTTAAAAACAAAAAGAGGTTTCCTAAGGTGATTTTGATGTCCATGTTCAATTTCCCTGAAAAGGTTGCCTTCAAGGAGCCCTTAAGGATACCCTTTTGTTTTATGGACTACTTTACTTTTTTCCTATCTCCCCCAACAGATCTCTCCTCCGTTTTTTTTTCGTTGTCGGTAGAATTTGGTTCGATTTCCTATTTATAAATTCTTGAATCCCTTGAGTCTTGACATGATTTCATCACTCACTCCTTTTGGAGCCCTTTGGGTCCTAGGCCCGAAAGAATTCCTTAATCACCTTCCGAAGTGGATTAAAATATATAATCAAGGCACCTACGGCTGCTCCCTACGTCCTTCTGGAGCAGTTCTCCAATCAGCAACTGCTCAAGAAGCCACAATCTCCCTTTGATCCCTTAAGATACGCTTACGAAGGGCCCTTCGCCGGATTATTGGACAGCTTCACAAAAATACGATCCTGAAATCTCGGAGGGTGTCCTTAACGTTCAAGATTTTTATTCTTATTTAAACTTGTACCAATTTCAAAACAGTATCACAATCAATTGCTCTCCCAATTGGCGTCCCTCGAGGTGGTCCCTTACGCCAGCGCTATGCGGCACCAAATAGCCAGAAGGGACGCCACTGTCAGTTGGATCCAAGTACCCACGCGCTCGCTACCACTTTTCTGATCTTCCTGTTTTAAGCAACTGCGAAACAGAAACCGTTCGAATGAATGATATAAGTGATTCCGGGTTCCTAGAATACTGTGCGCTTCGTCTGGATAACTCTACAAGGAAAGGATCGTCTTTAAGAATCAAAATTTTCTGCTATGAATTTCGATGTGATTTTTTCTTACAATTTGATCGAAAATAACATCCGCCTTCTCAAGGGCCCTTGTTAGAAGCATTGATTGCTGATAATGAACATTGTCGTCAGCATTGCCATGAACTAGCAAAAATTCCTTATTTCGGAAGGCCTCAGCCCGGGTCAAGACCTGTCCTACCCGATACCCTGCTTCATTGTCCCCGGGGGTTGGAAGGCCCATGAATCTTTCGGTGTAAATTGTGTCTAGAAAATCGTCGTTAAAATTTAAAACGTCCTGTACAAATTTTTGATTTAATTTTGTACCATAGTACAGCCAACTTGTGACAGGAGCCACTGACATAGCGCACTTAAAAGTGTTTTCGGTGTCAATTGCCAAGGCCATGGCACTAGCAAATCCACCATAAGACCACCCCCAGATTCCAGTGTGATTAGCGTCAATAAAGTCGTGATTTCGAATCAGCCACCTTATAATTGAAAAAAAAATTCTGTGATTTTTTTTGAATAATTTTTTACATTTCATTAATTTTACTAGTTTTAACTTTTGTTAAATTGAGCGTACTTTACAGCGTCGATCTGATCCTGAACTTCGTAGGTTCCGAGTCTTCTGTACACTGAATTTAGGAGCTCTTGCGTTTGACCTGCTGACCCACGTCCATCAATCATTCCATAAATAATTTTCTTGTCGCTAACAAGCGATGTGCCCCAATCAATTCGAAAGGCATCGCTGATGGTCTGTGATCCAGGTCCGCCATAGCTTCATTTAAAACAACCAAATTGATTTAGTTGTTCCTTCCATAAAAAAACTTTTTGATTTTTGATTACTCACACGTCAATTAGCAATGGATACTTCTTATGTTCGTCAAAATCTGGTGGAACGATAAGCTTGATTTGAATGTTATTAAATCGATTCGAGTTTGGAATCGGGATTTTATAGGGTGGCAGTATTATTGGCAAATCTACTTCGGCTAACATAGTTCGCAAGTTGGCATTGTCTTGAACTACGCGTTTAGCAGGAAATGTCTGCATCAAATTGATACAATTATTTTTAAATTCAATTATATTATTTCTGATCCAGCATTTTCAAAATGGTGCATACCCCAGTATTCTCTCGGATGGTGATTTCCGGAATGCCGGGGCCTGAACATGAATGAATCCAGTATGTAAAGGCACTGCTAAATGACGCGCCGTTGGCTTCACAGCCTTCACCGTCCGAATTTTCTAGCGTCGAAGTCAGGTATTGCGCCCTCGCGTTAGACCCAATGACCACAGAATAGATATGAGTCGAACTTGGAATTGAATTTGGCGACTCATCGAAGTAGGTTATAAGGGTTGCAGAAAAATATCTATTATAAAAAATCGTTTTTTTTAAAGAAAAAATGAAATTGATTTTAAAATTTTCGCATACACTCTATTTCTAGATTGATCCCATCCAAGAATTGAACCCACAGAGAAGTGCTGCTTGGTGATTTCGGTTGTTGTACCGGCTTCGAGGTCAATTCTGGAAACCTGACGATACGTAACTCCGGGTTCTACGAGAATTGGCAGAATTGTCATCAAGTATCGTCCATCATTGGACACGAGCGGTGTATAAACGTCAATCCAGGCATCGGACCTCTGTTCATATCGAGGTACGCAAGTCACCGTCAAAGCATCGCAGACGTAATAAGTGGCAACATTTTGAGCTCGATTTAGATGCACCACCAACAGTGAATCCTCAGTTAGCCACTTCACGGTGGCTATATAGTGACGGTTTCTGGAGGAAGCAAAATTGGATTAACGCTTCTAAGCTTTGTTAGTACTTAAGATTTCTATAAAATTGACTTCTAGAATTTCGAAAATTGGAATTTTTTTTTTTTTTTGTAATTTAAAAAAAAAAGAAAAAAAAAGATTTCAATTTAAAAAATTTTAATGTACTCTGGTACTCCTTGGCTATAGACAACTGGCCTGGGCACTGGCTCTGTAGAGGTCAGGTCAACTACGTTTAACGTGGCTGTTGGATTAGCCGTATTGGTCTTTGGATAGCGGATGTCAATCCAATCGGGATAGCTTGGGTTGTCGGGTTCACTGTAAATTGGATACTGGAATTCTCCTACGTCAGTGTCATTGAATTTGATGAAGGCAAGCTTGTTGGCATCATTTGCGAACCACAGAGCACTCGAGCTGCCGAGCATCTCCTCTGCAAATTTAAACCGGAAGTTGTTTCAAATTTTCAAAACAAATTTAGGCAATATAATTTCAGAAGACCTTCGTAAACCCAATCCGAGAGACCATTTGAAATAATCATATCTCCCGAACCATTGTTTGTCAACCGTGTAAATGAATTAATTGGATCTTCGGGCTTAACAGCCGAATCCCGGTAGTAAATGTCATTATTGTACACAACGACAAAGGCGTTTCCAGGATCTCCAGTGGGAGCCGGTGCCCACTGGAAGAGGGCTAGTTTCTCATCTACTTCAATTTCTACTTTTTCAAAAGACCTTTAGAATAAATGAGATCATTAGCGAATTGGTAATTAATTATTCAGCTCTACTAGAATTTTGGTTGACATAATTACCGCGTATCAATGTCGTAGATAACGTAAGTGGCAAAGCTGGAGTATCGCCATTTCTAAAAACGAAAAAAAATTGTTACGCAATTTCGTGCTGTTAAGATAAACAGACAGATACGTCAAGATTAAAGCAGAATTTTACCGGCTCAACGTCGTAGGTGATGAGCACAAAATTTCGGTCTGGTGAAAAGCTTATGCTTTTGCCTGCCTAAATTATGCAAAAATTTGAAATCAAAATCTCATAATTTAATTTTTTTTTAAATGAAAAAGAAATCACGGTTACCGGATATTGGTCAAACAGAGATGCATCTAGCACTCTCGCATCAGATCCCGTTCTTACGTTATAAACATAAATGTCACTATCTCTTCGATATTCAACTTGGTCGTCTAAAGCAAGAAGTAATTTTTAAAAAAATTAATTTCTTTTATTTCGATTTATTTTTGAATTTGTACCAGCAATCCATTTTCCATTATAACCAAGCGGTGCGTACTTTGATGTTAGAATATCATCAAGTGTAATGGTCTTGTTTGCTTTTGCAGACTTAGCTTCCGTGCTGGTAAGCACTATAGCCAAAAATACAAGGCCACTAATTGCTGCCTGGAATTTTGAAAATTTTGAATTTAAGAGAATTTGCAAATTTAGAAAAAAAAAACAAACAATGCAATATCAACAATGCTTTCAACAATGGTGGTAGTAAATATTCGTTTACTTTACCTTGAACGTCATTTCTGCCCTTGAAACCGCTCAAACGGCTAATTTTGTGATCTTGATTCTGACCCAACACTTGGATAACAAATGAAAAATGATTTCGTTTTGTGCCCGATTGTGTTTTAAAGCTAATCAGTGCCCTTCAACCTGGCCTTTTTAGATCATTGCTAATTCAAGGTAAGAGAGGGAAAGTAAAGATAATCACTCATTTAATCATTAATTGTAATTGCACCACCACTTCCATTCTTCTAGTCACTTGCGTCATGTCACGCTGAAAAAATGACAATTGACTCAAATACACAGGTTCCTTTACTATTAGGAGGACTAAACGGTGCAATCCGTTACAAAATTAGCCCAAACTCGACTCCAAAGCTATTTGTAAAGCAAAACTAAAACTTTGCTATTTTGGTGTGCCAAAAAGGCATTAGCGGCTTTCATAAATTTGTCATTATGTCTTGGGAAGATTTAGATTGAAATAAGGTCACGATTCGCTCGAATTCTTATCAAAATCCACGCGTATAAAGAAGCCTCTCCTATATTTTCTTACGCTGATTATTCATTCTCGGAAGAAGTACTTTTTTTTCTAAGCTGCAGATGTAGAGTTTTAAAAGAATTCTTCATCAAATTCTTGAAGCTCCTCGTCTCAGGTTTTATTTATAAATTTTTTTTTATATCGAATGCTTCTTGGAATAACTTATTTTTTATTCTAATTATATCATCCTTCTCAGCATTTTCTCCCCCACTTTGCATGTAACAATTTTTTTTGAACTTGAAAGACCACCTAAATGGAACACGTATTACAAGATTTTCTTGAGAAGTAGAACGTCAAATAAAACATTATTTTTTCTGAAGTAAATGCATAATTAGCCAACTTGCTCTTATCATGCAGTAGAATACTTGTTAACTAAATCACAAACTGAGAGCAGAGAAATACAATTTTAAATAAATTTTTAAACCAGATTACTAAATAATTATACCAGATTGCACTTGCAAATTCGCTTAATTAAATTAAAATTAGTAATTGAAATAGTATTTCAAATAGGTGACTCGAATATCCTGTAATTTTGAGCTATAAATGTGTTTACTGCTGCTTGATTTTGCACAAATGAATGTAATTATTTATCGTATTACTCAATTATCATAAGCGCGAACGAGATTTATTTGATGCAATGACGAGTTCGCAGAGTTCTCGTCCTAGGACGGGCTGTTTTGCGTTTGATTTTTAATAACAATATTTTTCCGGTGATGGCATTGTGCTTAATTTATTCCAGTACAAATCGGTGATTGACTTTAATTTGAAAGGGAATCTGATAAAGTGAATGGAAGCGGTTTAACGGAAATCTCGAAGAAATCGTATTATAATATGAAGCAGGTGGGATAATCCGCTAATGACACTTCTGACAAGAGGCCTTGATTTATCACTGGAAGCCTCTCAATCCGCCCTGGAACGCATGTCCATGGCCATGTCCATGACCAGGCTCAATTCTTGCTTCAAGGGCCCGCGGAGCGAGGAAGGCATAATATTCAATTAGGGAGGTGCTACTTGACCCCGCTGTCTCTCGAGGCAGCCTCCCTCAAGTCCCTTCCAGCATCCTCCGGGAGAGACAATGGAGAAGAATTATGTTTCATTATTAATACATTTAAGAGCGACTATTAATGAAAGGGTAGGTTTAGGAAATGCGTGATCTTGAAATATGAGAGCAAGAATTCGTAATGGTAGGTCAGGGAAGGAAGATCATTCTTCTATCTCCCTACCTACAGCAGACTCCCATTTAGCCTAATCATAAATTCAACAGATTCTCTCCTCTATTCCACTTTCATGGATAATGAATAGGGAAAGTGGATGGGATGACGCGTTGGGGGCATTAGTTATCTAAACCCAACAAAAGTCTCTCCCAAGAACAAAAAAAAAAGTTAAGATTCCGTAATTCTATCATAAAATTCAAAAAAAGGGAGAGGCCTTCCGTATAATTAAACAATTCCTCAAACACGATTAGATAGTCCTCAGAATAATACAAAAGGAGGGCGATTAACAGAAGGCTTTTTCAAGGCATTTTACGATTTTTTTTAAAGATTTTGAGCGCGTAAGAATCTGGAACGGCTGAGGAAAGCTAAAAAGCAAGGAGATTATTATAAAATGTCTAAGAATATATGATAAGAATGTATTATTATTATTCTAATAGTTATGAAATAATAAGTTGAATTCGAGCTGAATTGAAAAACATTTATATAAATATTATTTTATTTGAACATATTTTTTTCTAACAGAGCCATCTGCTTGAGGGCTTCCGGGTTGAGGGCTTCCGGGTTGAGGGCATCGGATGTACGTCTGCTTTAAGATGAACAGAGACCATATGTCAGGCACTCGAACGATTTTTTTACAGGTAAGAACAGGTAAGTGCGATTATTAAAGAGGGGCTTTTGATAGGTCGAATACATGCATCAAACAACTTTCAATTTCTTGAGGCTCACATCTCTCACCTTTCGTCGCGTGCTGGCCTCCCGCCTTTCACTTTCAATGTCATTTGCATTCAATTCGGCAATTTTTTTACCTGAGCCAATTAAAAGTTATATCCTAAGTGTTAACAAAAAATGGACAACTTGTTTTTTCGCCTTAAAATAAAGTCTCGTGTTCGTAACAAGTATTAATTAAAAATTCTCAAAAACTTTTCAAAAAAGTTGATTTCCGTATGCTATATTTTTAAACAAAGCTTATACTTACCTCTCGCAATTTCAGTGTAGTGTCTCTCTATTTTACTATTCAATTAAAAAAAAAATTTTTTTTTTAAAAATCCGCAAGTGCAGATATTTAAAAAAATTTCCCCCAAAAACTTAAATGCTATTGACTTTCCTCCTACCAATTTGGGGCGAATTTGTGAATTTTACCAAAGGCTTACTTATTCCGATATTCTCAGGCAGATCTGATTGAGAATTATTTATACGACATTCTTAGGTAGATTTGGAATTTATTTTCGCGACAGTAGATTTGAAATATCATTTTTTAGGCAGCGACGTCCAA
>VYYI01000080.1:0-56885 GCA_021029175.1 Bilobella aurantiaca | reverse complement strand
TTTGTTTTTATTCTTTGACATTCGCCTATGGTATGGTCAATGTTGCGTGTGCTAGTGAGTGGGGGAGGGTGGTTTCGGCCTGTGAGTTGACGAGGAAGTTCTGAGGTCTGAAGCTAATGGGCTTTCTGCTGGGCAGTGAACGTGGTGTTGACCACCGAGGAGCCTCTTGCTTAGGCAGATCCTGAGCACCGGCTTAGGCATACCGACTCATGTTCAGCCTCCACGACCGCAACTTTCCAGGCCTTCACTCACCACTACAACACCACCACTTTTTCCTGTGCTGACTAATTTGCTGGTGCCGGGATTAGATCTCGGCACCTACCCAAGTTAGGACAAGGGTCCTGACCCCTCGGACTACGGGCCTTGGGCTTTACTTATTATTTGCATTGATGAAAAAAAAATGTAAAAATTGTTTTAATAGGTTTAGATTTGTTTATAATTGAAACTATTATTAGCTACATAAATCAAATTGTTTCCTCAATTGTTTGGTTTCCGCTTCACTTACTCCTGAAATACTTTTCCCAAAATTTAATTTAATTAACCAACAATTCGGTGTACCTTCAAACCGTGGAGCTTTTTCCGCCATGCAAAATTCTCATAAATTAGCAAAAGTATGCACATTAGTAGACACACAACGGATATGTAAAATATTGTTTGTATATTTGAGTCCATCGTAAGGGCGACAACATCTGAAGGTTTTTCCAACTGCTTAATTAATATTGTAGTATCATCTTTGCGAAGAATTTGATACCATTTTGCCCAAATTTGATAGATTCCAAATTCAAGTAAGTGTTGAAGTCTGTTAAGTACTTGTTTTGAGCCCGTGTGAAAGTGGTTCATGACAAAGCCATCCCAAGAATAAAATAATTTTTCGTCTCCCTTTCTATATGTCGGGTTGGTTCGATTATTTTCTGCTAATGAAATAAGTAAATCCAAATGTCGTTTTGTGTCGATATAAGCAATTTTCTTACAAGAAGAAATTCTATCCAGCACGCTCTCAAGATATACTTTACTCGTTACTACGTCTTCAGTCAAGTGTGTTTGCGTTACAATAGCATTCTTAAATGCAACTGGCGATTTTGCATAACCCTTTGTGGTTGGAAGCTGGTCTATAATAAATGATCTTTCACATAATTCACTGGCAAGGTATTGCAGAGTTTTGTTTGCAATCGTCTTGTTACGTTCATAATATTCCAAGATTGAATTCCTGTTGTCTTCTCCAATATTATGAGAACAAAATTTTGGCCACAATTTGGTAGGAATTTTGAAGTTTAGAATTTTTAGGTATTTTTTAGCAGTTACGCAACTCGAATCTGTCGCATCCTGACACTGCGTCGGATGCGTGCAGTTACATATTTTGGGAATTAAATCCTCGAGGTGTGGAAAACATAAGCATTCCCTTAGTTGCTTCATTTGAACAATTCTAGAGCCAATTTCCTTTACTTTTGATGACGCATGTCTTTGAAATGTAACAAGCCTTGTTATGAATTCAGCGGGTGCAAAAAACAGAAACCCTTCTGCCTGCGACAGATTTCGAATCGAGTTGTGTACAGGAGTGTTTGACATTAACTCCGAAGTCACAATTCCTTTATACGCCGAAGCAAGCACTACCATGATCATTGCCCAAACTCCCAAAGTTCGAGTGGTAAGCTTTAGTGCCACGGGAAACTTGTTGAGTAACTTCGGTACGTTCTCCCCAATATCGAAAGTCATTGCGATGTTGAAATACATAATTTGGATAATTAAGTTGACGTTCTCTTGCAAAACGGTTGAGGATATACTGAATTTGACAAAGGCAAAAACAGCTAATGGTAATATTACCAGTATGCAACATATGTAGATGAACCAGCAAAAGTAGTCGTAAGGATTGGAAAAGAATGTAAAAGTAACATAGCTTGCCACGCCGCTGCAAGTCACAAAGTTCATCCACTGCATTCCTGTAACAATCAGCGAAGTACCAACGAGGACGCCAAGTCCATACCCAACTCTGCCAATAACATTAAGGAGTAGATGATCAATACGATATTACGGAGATTTGGCTAGCCTATATGCCAATAACGTTAAATTAGTAAGCTCATCCTTATTAATAACGTAAATCCAAATGTCAAGAGCTTCCATTCCGAGGAAGGTGGCTATCGTACGAAGTTTAAGCCCCTGAAAAACATCTCTTGACTTAAACGGAGAAGGCATTTTACGCAGCATTAGATCCGCAAGTCGAAAGAAGTTTTTTTCACGTAATACTGTTCTGTTGACGTTAATGTAGTATGCGTCGCCTTTGTATCCTCTGCTGTCTACGGTAAATTCACTGTAGTAAGGAGCCATAACCCTATCAATCTCTTCCCGACAAAACGGATTATATGTTAAGACGCATGAAGCGTTTAGCGCTTCCGTAAAACTGGAGTTTTCAAAAGGTACTCTTCTGATGCTAAGTACAATTGCGTTTAGTTTATAAATGCTTAAAAAATTGCTTTCCTGTTGTTTCGTAAACAGGTAAAACGCGGTTGAAAATGTCTTAGGCATAGGCCAAGCGTTTATTTTGGGAAGGTCATCGGTCGGTTTCATGAGACTCGTCGGACTCAGAAAAATGTTCACGTAAAATGAAATGTACGTTCTCGGATGGGGAAAATAGTTTAAGTAGAATCTGTGCATGCTAGTAATGTTTTTTAGTTTTTCTTCAGGAAATAAGACAAAGAGAACAATTGTGAACGGCTTGTGGCGAATACAACGTGCTTTATTGAAGGCATATGATTGCAAGTGTGTAATGCTTATGATAGGAATTGTTTGATGATGATCGTACAAAGTGTTATTGGAGAATTGGAGAAGCGTAACTTCAGAATCAAAATATTCTCCAACTAATACATCGATATCGGTATTGTGTATCGCTGTATAGTGAAATCCTTGTATTAATCTAACCCAATGAAAACACAGAAATAGGAGAACAATCTGTTTATTTATCGCAGATGCCATATTACTTGTTTCTTATAATTCGTCAAGGAAAATATCTTTGTGGGTATGCTTTTCTGAGTGCAATGCAAATCGAAAAAAGGCAACTTCAATTAGGTTAAGTGGAAATCCTATACGTTTCTAAATAAATTACCGTAAGTTAGAACTAATTAGTTTTTAAAGCAAAGTACTAAATTAGTTAATGTGTTAAGTAAAAAATTCAGGACATGATCAATATATATATAATTTAATAAATACAGTATAGTAAACATACCTAGTGTGAAATAAGCTTATTAATCAAACTAATTAGTGACGTTCTAAATTGTTTAAGATACTTCGCAGTAATGTTGTATGTAACAGTATTCATGTTATAGTACACGCTCATCATAACCATACACTGGATATATAGTGCCTAAAAAGTGAGAAATTTTTTATTCTTGTCCCTCTTGTTATAGAAATTTCTTGGAGATCCAGGATCCACTCTGCCTTTGACTGGAAAACGTATTATGAAATTTTTGTTTAATTTATATTTACGCGAGGTTACCTTGTCTGGAATGCATAATAATAAGCAAGTTCTAAGAGATGTGGAGTAAAGCCTTGAATTTGACACACTCGCAAAATCTCTGCGTTAAGGACATGGGAATTTCCATTACTTAAATAGAAAGTTTTTATTTTAGATTACTGTTATAGAATTTTCTGAGTAAGTGAGTTACTGTTGTTTGATAGTGCGGAGACAACATTAATCTGGTAGCTAGTAATGTCAAATTACCAAGTTCTTTTTCATTATCGACATAGTAGAGTGTATGGTGCTTTTACACTGAAATCTCCATGTTAAACCGATATGAGAAAAAAAACCTTTTTTCCATCCACTTTGGGCCGATCCCTTGAAACTCAAACCTCTCCTAGCCGACCCCCGAGAGCCGACCCCTCATCCTATACCGCTCCTACAAGACTTTAAACCTCCCATGCTAGACCATATGGCCTATACCCATTAGACCTCCCAGTACAGGCCTATACTCTATACTACAGGGCATGTGCATGTTACGACTAATCAGTAAACAATCGTTGACCTCTGTGACCAGTGACCTGTACTTCCGGTGACCACTATTCGCCATGTTAAATCCTGAATGTAAACCTCGCTGCCGCTGCCCACGATGACCCACTCTTCCTTGACGATGTGGCGTCGTAGCTGTAAGGATGAGCAGAAGCGCCACGGTGTGACGCTCCTACCCATCATATCGACAACTCAATTGGCAATCCAAATTGCCAAACCACTATCGTCTCGGCCCCACAACTGTCCATGGACAGAACCATGGACACACGGTGCCAAAGCACCCCCAACTCAAATTTGCACAAAACCTCTGAAAGGGACAAACTCGTGGTTCACTCGATCTCACTTCTTTTGATGGAACACTTCTCCAAGATTCTTGAGGATTCACGCCCGACCGGAAGTGACCTCTACCTCGCCGAGCAGTGTCCTTTTTTACATTAAACCATTAGAATACCAGTACCCTTAAGTACCCGACTACCTACTAGCCCTAGCCATCTCTTAGTGTGGTAAAGTATCGACAATACCAATATTTAATTCATATATATTATATATTTGTACCTCGATTTACGACGATAATTAAACGTCGTACGTTCCTTACGTTGTGTGCCTTTCTGCGTCTTTCCTTTCGGTCGCTTAACGGCCAACATACGTTCATTATAGGTGAAAGAGCCCGGTAAAAAGGCTCACAACAATGACCTCTGACCTCTATCACCATGTTGCTGAATCTATTGAAGTTTGTAACATTGAAGGCTTTCGTTTGACATTCATCATGTATTTCTTTGCATTTCGTAAATAACTTTTTTAAATTACACCTTACGTACAATGGTAAGATTTTTTAATTATTTTTAAAGTTAGGATAATTAATAGTTTTAATTTTCAATCATATATATAACATAATATCTAATACGTATTTCGGGAGATGCCGAAAATCCACTTCTTTGCCTTACGTTTGGCAATAACCTTATCTTTATTGTGCTGCATCAAAAAATTTCTTTGTAATTTCAAACCATCGGTTTGCCTTAAATTTTATATGTTTGGAATGCATGATTCCAACGCGCCGGATCAGAAGCAGGGCGGGTCAATGGCAATAAGACGTTCGAATAATACTAAATAGTTAAATAACTGTGTGCAAATGTTTCTATACTAGAAAAGGGTCTGAGAATCGGGTTTTGTTTTTCACTAGTTTGTTTGTTGGGTTAGGTAAGCTTATGTTAACCAAGTAGAAGGAGAATGTTGTTTTCATGTTATTTTATTTGCCTCTGACGAAATTAGTAGTGCACATAAGTAAGCCTGCATAACTATATTTTTGTTTTTGCTTAAAATTCTTTCTTACTAATTCTACAATACCGTGGTAAGTAAAACTAATAACTTTGTCGTTAGATTAATTCTGACATACAAATTAAAGTAACAATAGTTTACTAGCGCAAGGGTAACAAGCACTACTTACTCTGTAAATAAATAATTTAATACAGTGAGTATTTACGTTTAACAAAAAATAATTTGTTAAGTTTGAATTTATAATTTATAAATAAATTTATACTATAAAACATATTATATTATATATTTTATATTAAGATATATATATATATATATATAAACAGATTATATTTTAATAGTATGTTAATCCGCGTGAACCAGAATTAGTCCTGGAATAGGATTGGAAAATAATAACTTCTGCAACAAATTAGAACAAAGTAAGGAAACAACAATTTTTCATGGTTTCATTGTTTGAGATTAATTAACTGTATTAAAATCGTCTTGTAATTTTTGTTGCAAACTGTAAAGGAAAGTTGTTGCTAGAATTTTATTTTAACTTTAAGATGCTACATAAGAGTAATCGTCGTGCAGAAAAATGGTCCTGTTTTTGGTTTAGTTATAGTTACGTTAACCAAAGGGAGAGAGAGAGAGTTGTTTTCATTTTTTCTCCGCCTTTGACGACAGTAGACCAACTTATGCAAAAGAAAAACACCCTATTTTTTGTTTTGTTTTAGGAATCCTGCCTTGAAAGTACTACAACAACATCTTACTGGCATTGCAGTACTGAGTCCTATTGATTGATATTAATTCTACCATTATCTTACATTGTAAAATTGTAATTAACGTGTGGATTGTTGACAAAAGTAAATGTCTGATTAAGTAAATAAACTAATAAGTGCCTTTCTACAGATCTTTATTCAGCATAATCATAGAGGATTTCTAAAAATCGATAATTAGTGTACAACAGCCCATTAATTAGAATAAAAATTGTTTGCTATTATTTTATGCATGAGTTTTAACGGATATGGTATCACTGCACTCACCCTGACCTTATTTGGACCAATTACATCAACTTCATTTGATACACAGCTAATGATTTTGTTATCGCCTCCGCACAAATGTTCCAGTAGATCCTTGAATGAATTCGGCAAATTCTGGCATTTTGGAGTACGAAGGCGGTAAAAAAAAATTTAATTATTAAAAAACTATTAATTTCCCATATACTAAAACAACAATGAGTATTGCGCATCTTTGGTTAGAGGCCCTAGCTAGCGCAGTGGTTAACCTTGCCAACCTTACTTTTTGCCTTCCCAGTCCCACAAGGTGGTGGAGAAGCGTCTTCGATCCCTACCACCTGCCTTGCGAGTGCTTTGTCACAACGTTAGTTAACAATGGTGGTTAAATAGGTTAAAAACAATGGTTAACACTGCCAACCTTACTTTTATTACAACAATAATACAATATCCTTGTTGAAATCAATGTGCTCGAGAAATAAAGAACTTGAAATATATGTTATATGTATAAACATAATGTCAGAAGACTTTTTATAATGCCCGTCAAAGTACATTGTTAGTGAATCAAAGAATGCAGTTTATTACAGTGTGAGATTTTGTTAATAGGGTTTTTATTTTGAATAGATTATTAATTTTATAGGTTTTAATTGTAGAGACATTATAATATTGCCGAGATATTTATTTTAGAGGTTTTCCTTGGGCAGAGCTTGAACATCCATGTTAAGCGCTTAATTAAATGTATCTGGCGCTTTAGTGAGATCAAGAGGCGTAACATTGCTTGTTTCACTGGGCAGATCGTCGTTATCTTTGGTTGGTTTGCAGTCCTCAGGATCAATCCACTCTATAGTTTTCAAGGCGCTGATGTCTAAATAATTGTTTATCTTTAAGGTTTTGGATGTCATCCAAACAAGCGCAAAATGATAGACAATGGTAACTCTATCAGTCAGAGACGGGAATAATTGCTTGTAGTATGCATCTTCATATAATACAATTGGTTGATCCAAATCGTCTGTTGAAGCGTTCTAATAAAACATAAACACGTTAGTTCCCAAGGATTAGCTTTGAGACTTTTTGATCACCAAATTCTCATACTACAATACAGATACAGAAAACTTTTTTCTTTAAATTGAGTTCATTGAATGGTTTAGAATTAGAATTTGTTAGAATTTATGGCTGTAAAAATTGTCTTAAAATGCCTTTTAAGTTAAGTAATATTTATACTGTAAAGAAAATATTTATTTCTGTATTATTACAATTCTGGCAAAAAAAAATTCGATTGGACGGCGATAAAAAATTAGTCCAATTTAACTTACAATCGTTGCGAGAAATATGCTTGCTGGGTAACTTGAGGCAAGTTCAACTATTTTATCAATGTTAGGGAAAATGACTCCTTCAGTTTTTCCTGCTTTAGCTTCAGCATCAGCTTCTTGACGTGTTTTGCGACGCATAAAGTTCGTAGTTACCTGAAATGGTGTCAGCTCTGGAACATCCGAAGGAGGATAGCAAACTTGAATCGGAACTATTGTGACGGTTGTGAATGGTTCACTTTCATCTTCTGAAGCAGTGGGTGAGGCATCTACAGAGGTAAACGAAACCATGAATTGAGTGTACACTGCGACATCAGCAGGGATATTAACCTTGGGTGGCACTTTGGAAAACCCAAGATTGTACCTCGAAGCTTCCTCAAAATATGAATAACACTGAAAGTAAAAATGCCTATATTAAATCGAGTAAAGACCTTAACTAAACGACTTGTAAATAGCAAATAAATTTTTTAAGTGACTTACAGTATCGAATACACTTTTGTCTTGAGTTTCCTTATACCGCAAGAGCTCTAAAGAGGACTCAGTCACCATGGAAGTAGCGAAACCCAGCATGGCAATAACAATTAACGCACTACAGAAATGTTGCATTTTGTTTGTTGCTTAGATTTGGTAGGAACTTACTTTCTGATGTTAGCTTTCTTGTGCATAGAACCATGCTTTATATACTCAGATTTGAGATTCTTATGACGACACTAACCGAATTTAAGGTATTGACTGATTTTAAAAGGCATAAAATTTAACACCACAGCTAAGCTAGATGCTTTGTCACTTACCGCAGTTGCCTAAATTCGATTAGAAATGCCATTAGTCTCATCGTCTACAAAAACGTTCTGATAAAAATGTTTCTTGACCTAACCAGAATCCATTGTCTGCACAGGACAGACATACGCGAAAAATGAAGTAACCTAAGGTTTTGCGTCAGTGGACGGTTTTTCTACAAACGGGGAATATGATCCAGCATTTGGAATATGGCTACAAAGGTGAATATTGTCATAGTTTACCCATTATTGTGTATCAGTGCCGTTTAAGATTGTATTGCTAACCACTAAAATATTTGGCAACAGTGAACATTCCCTATTGATATTAACTCTATCATACTATTTGAAGTAACTATACGCTGCATGTTTATAGATGGCCAATTGAATTTTTTTACTCATTTTCAACAATTCTCAAAGCACAAACGAACCATCACAATTGGTTGTTTACAAGTGGCCAGAATCTGAGAAATTATATCGCAGTACATGATCTATAATGAAAATCCTCCTTCTTTTTCAAGTAATTATCAACATCTTTCTGCTTCAGGCAGGCAAATAACTTAAGAAATCGGTTTTGTTATTGCCTAAATTGCAATGACGTTAATCGTAGTAAGAGAGATTTGTTTTATTTGCTTGTTTTGCATCTGACGACAGTTGTTTTATATAAACTTATACAAGGCAAGCCTACACCTTTTTTTATTTTTATTTAATTTATTTTTTATTAATTGATTTTAGTTTTCTTGAAGCTTTACATTTCTAGCACTACAGTAGTACTGTATAGTATAGCATGCAGTGCAATAACTATATTAATTTGATGAATACTAATTTTAAGTAAACTATAAAGAAGTGTGTTATTAATGTATTTACGAGAATGATACCTTTACTATATGAATACTGTATTCAGTTTAGCTAAAATTTCAAATTAATTGATAAATTTTATATAGAGCACTCGAAAGCTTCTATGTATTCCGAAATTACCGATTCTACCAGTTTTAAAAATATTTATATTATATATGGCAATGTATATATATATATATCATAGCTTAATGAGACTGTTTTAAATTTTTATTTCGCCTTTAATCTAGTCTATTTAATTTCACAGATCTCCAAATTATTTCACATAAAATCTGTCGCTAAATTGACGGATGGACAGGAATGCACTGTGTGTATCATTCTAAAATATCGCAATAAGTTAAGTATTCAATATGTTCAAGTAAATGATGGAAGACAAGCAATGGATAGAGAATTCAATTTGTACTTTCCAAGTTTCTTTTTGCCTTTGTTTTAGTTTGTTGTAAATAAGTTACCAGAGAGAGAGAGAGAGAATGTTGTGCTTGTTTTGTTTTGTCGCCTCTGACGACAGAACGAAACTCGTAATGGTACATAACTCTTTTTTTTTGAAAATTTTCAAATTCTACCTCAATAAACTTGCGAAAGTAGAAGCTGAATACAGGCCATTTGTGCGAGCTGCATTTTGAAGTGCTTATTGTAAGTTCACACCCATTCCACTGACTGGCGACTTGGCAATAGTGTTAAGCAAACTTTAGCTAGTGAAAAAACAGTAATAATTTCCAATTGATTAGCTAAGAATTAAGAAATTTAACTTTACTTAAGTTTAGGAGATCTTTTTAATAATGGTTATTACACTGCTAGGAAACAAGAATAATAAAATTGTCAGATCTCTGTCTGCTCAAAAAGGTTTGTTAAAAACAGAATAGGTACACTTTGCGCGTAACTAAATATTGGAACTTAATCATGGCTGAATTGGCCGACGCGATTACGAGGTGTAGTCTAATTTTAATTTAGCCTTAACAATGTCAAACTCCATTGAGTTGCCCAGTGAAGGAACGACCTACAAGGCCAAATAAGGTATGCCTAGTTTCATCATACACTCTGCTGTCCCTTTTTGGAAGGAAAGATAATCCGGAATTGATTTGGAGATGATAATAATATAATGTAAATTTGTCAGAGTAGGGTGTATGGCAGTGCTTTGGCATATGAATTTTCATGTTAAACCGATATGAGAAAAAAACCTTTTTTTCCACCCACCCTGAGTCGATCCCTCAAAACTCAAACCTCTCTCTCAGCCGACTCCCTCAGGAGCCTACCCTTTTTCTTAAACCGTTCTTATATGCCTAAAAATAATTTCACAAACTATTGATTGTTGCTAAAAATAACTGGATTATATGACATTTTAATTAAACCTCCCACTACTGGACCATATGGCTTATACCTTATCCTACACAACATGTTATGCTGTAACTATACTCGTCACTTCCTCATCACTTCCCCATCACTTCCTCGTGACTTACCGTATTTTTCAATGCATAGTCTAAAAAGCATGCTGGGAGTATGCTGGGAGCATACTTTCACGGGACCGTGCTGAAAAGTGACGAATGTATACTATTCCGTCACTTCAGGTGATTACAAGGATGTAAGTAAGAAGAGAAATGCTTGGGTTGATATCGGTGCATCAATTGATTTGTCAGGTAAAACGATACATTTTAGATTAATTAAATTAAACCCAAAGATAATATTAATTTTTATTTAATAGGAGACGAATGTTCAAAACTTTGGGAAAATTTGAAAGGAAAATTCAATGCATTCATTAGAAAATGTAAAAAAACCAACGGGAAGCGGCACTGGAAAAAAACCATTTTTTCGTCACGCTGAATTGATGTCTTTTTGTAACGATTCTGGACTTGATAAAGGGCGAGTAGTTTGTTTTATTGGGAAATCATACTTTTAATAGCTTAATTGTTTAGATTCTAATCAATTTTGCTTCTCTAGGTTCTACTCAAACGTCCAAGACACGCAGCCAATATTTACGCAAGATGAAATCGACGACGTTCAAGGCACTGAAGACTCTAGCAGTCTCCCTTCGCCAGTCTCTGTTGTGTCGGAGAGGTCAGACGATGGTTATCGTAGTCACACAAAGTACGGGACGAAGGTCAGCTTCAAAAACAATGTTTATATTGTTAAAATTTGATTTATAAATAACCAAAACTTTATATTCAGAAAAGGAAGTGCGACCCTTTCGAGGAGGAGCTGCTTAAGTAAGCCAAAACTTCAAGTACAAAGGATAAGCGGCCAAGTGAAATTGAGGAGTTTCTTGCTCACCTTGTTCCGAAAATGGTAAGAATTCAAAGCAAGTCGAATCTCAAGCTGTCACAGCTACAGATAAAAATTCAACAACTTGTGCTTGAGTTTGAAGAGGATCTTGAATGAAAATTTAAGCTGTTTATTCAATTTATAGTAATTCAAATTACAAATAAATGTTACTTTGAAAAGCCTCTCTGTACATAATCGTGCTGCCATGACAAGGCCCCTTGTTGCATAAAGTAATTTTTTAGGTGGTCACGAACTACTGAAGCATCAGTACTGTAATTTTGTGACCCTTGGCGGCTTAACTCAGCCAATCTAGACGTTTTTAAATCTACATCTCTCCAGTTCCCATGAACTATGCCTGAATCACACACCTCCATATTACATTATCGCATTTTGTTCTGAGATAATTGTGCAGAGATACGCAACATAAGACAATTTTTTGTACAAAGTCACGGTTCCCTATTATTGCTGTATGAAATATGCTCCACCTGGCGGCTAGAATGCCAAAAGCGTTCTCTGTTACCATTCTGGCTCTTGACAAACGATAATTGAAGGTACGCTCAGCCTCGCCGCGTCTATCAGATGAGTAAGGCCGCATTAAATTGGGCTTTAGCGGAAAGCCTCCATCGCCTAGCAAAAAGTATGGTAGAACAATTCCTGTTTTTCCTAGCTCTGTTTTCGCTGGTAAAAGCGTTTCGGAATCTAGAGCTGCTCCAATTGCTGATCGCAACAGTATTCCAGAATCCGACAATGAACCCTCCGTCCTATGTCGACTAAAGTAAACTTGTAGTTGGCGTCGACTACGGCAATTAAGACGACTGAGTAATAGTCTTTATAGTTAACGAACTGGGTTCCACTTCGAGCAGGACAAGTGACTCGGATATGCTTGCCATCGATAGCCCCTGCGCACAAGGGAAAGTTCCATTTCTCTTCAAATTCTTTGGCAATTTTTTTGAAATCAGTAACTGAAGGTGGTTTCAGGTATTCACTTAGAGCCTCCGACAAGGCTTCTAATGTTTCAATTAGGATCAGTCGTACAGACGAAGGAGACACACGTTAGCTCATTGAGAACTGACACTGACACATTGACACTTGAGAATGCCCAGTTGCCAAATACCTTAATTTAAAAATACGCATACAATTACGAACAAATACTTTTGCTGTATTTTTAAGTGAACACATAAGTGTTGTGAATATTACCTGAGGGTCATGGAAAACCGTGTCATTGGGTCGATCGGCCTAGCATGACTGTTACGGTGGACCAGGTTTTGCTCTATAAGTCCGAAGAGCTCGTCAAAACTGGACTTATCCATTCTATGAATTATGTTAGCAAAAATTAACAATTAAAGTACTTAAATGAACTTAATACTTTCAATTATGTAGTATTAATTCTACCTGAAATATTTATGATGGTAAAAGGGGTCATTCCTTAACTCACTGACAAGGACCATATCTCCGTACAATGCTCGATTCAGGAATATTTGGCGGACGTAGATCGTTCTAATACGTTTTTTACGAATTTTGTTTAACTTGTAAGCAAGCATAATGCTTGCTACAGTAGCTGTTTTCATGATAATTACTAGTTTAATTTACAATTAATTGTATTTGTTTAAAGAGGTTTAATTTGCCGCAATATCTTTTGTTTTCATTTTCAATTGGAAGTATACATTAGTCACTTTAGCTTGAGAGGAAGTTGAGGTGACGTGACGGTGAAAAGTATACATTGAAGCAGCGCCTGGGAAGGGAAGGGTACAGCACGAGGAAGGGAAAGTGGCGTTATCGTGAAAAATTGTCCCAATGTATACTTTCAAGTGACGGTACAGTGAAGTGACAGATGAAAGTGAAGTGAGGGTGAAGGGATGAGTATAGTCTTAGCATTACGGCTATACTAATCAGTAAACAATCGTTGACCTAAAGTAATTCTCAGTAATGAGTTACATGACTTCACTGACCACCATATCTGTGAAGATGACCTTCTGGGCAGTCGCCATCTTAAATTTTCTCTACATGAGCATCATTACGTTAATGACTTAAGAGTTAACGATTACTTGCATACCTAATGCTCATTACTTTAAATCGAACTCCTTTGTCAGCTATTAACTGACTTTGTTGTATGTCGAATATGTATTTTAATTTACCTTAAGTCAGCTGCTAAAGGTTCAACTTGTGATAATTTGGTGACAATTCCAAAAGTAAACGAATCTCGAGCATTGAGCAGCTGATCGACGATCATATGCTCAATTAATAGAACTAAAGGGAAAGGCCTGTAGGGTGACTGTAAGTGTGGACGATCCCTCCCACCCTATACCAAGCAATCTCGAAAAAGAATTTTGTACGTAAATTTTTAAGGGGGTCTTCAAGTTCTGCAAACCTTTTGTCCCTATCCTTTCTGTCTCATAAACAATGACTTTGTATTGTTGAACTCTCTACCTGTTAATTTAGGATAAGGAGACTCACGCAGAGCATGCTTTAGAATGGAATATTTCAGTCACTCCTAGAAAAGAAACAGCGTTAGTTTCCCGGGATATCCCTGCGGATTCCCATTAAAACCTCCGTGACGTTATTGCAACCTTTAGCAATGAGAGCTGAGGGATTTTTTTTGACGTCTTTCTCAATATGGCCGTTCAAGAAAGAAAAGAAAGTCTGTTTTGAGCGTACCTTTCACATCGTATCAGAAAATGGTCTCTCCTTTCCTCCTCTTTTCCACACCTAGTGCAGATTGCGGAGTCCGAAATCCCTATTCGGCAAAAGAAAAGAAGAGCTAGTAGACAGTTTCCTATCGCTAACCTTGCCAGGATCTGAGGGGTTTCCGTCCAAGCAGGTAACAGAAATTAGCGGTTATCAGTAGTGTTGTTGTATTTCTAGAATGTAGTCCTCACTGCCAGCCCCTACAATACAACGCTTTGTCCACGTTTTAATGACAGTGTGGACTTAAGTGTGAGAAACTCTAAATGCTGGCTTTGGTTCAAGAAAGGGGATGTCCGTTGCCAGCTATGCAAGTTGGTTGACAGTCTCGTTTCCTTCATACCCACTATGCGCAAGTATCCATTGAACCGTGAACGCGTTAACGCTAAGTGGTTCAGTGAGTCGAAGCACTCTCTTACTAGCCCGGGTGGTTTTCACCGGTTTGCAGGAAATGCAGCACATTCAATAATTCAACGTAGATGTGAATTGGTGAAGTTTTTTAGATTGAGTAATCGGGGCTACTGCTGCATGTGTGAGCGCAAACACTTCCGATTGAACCACAGTTGAATAACTTCCCAATGAAAAGGTTTGCCATACAAGGCCGAATATAGTAAGCAGCACATGACACCCCCCCCATCCTAGAGCCGTCTGTGTAACAGAAAATCGAACCTGTGTGTGGTACAAGCACCGAAGTTCTCCATGCCTTACTAGAGACCACTTTTCTATTTTAAAGTGATGCTCAGCGGGAAAAGTGTCAAATAGTTTACAAAGAATTGTCGTTTCTGGGACTTCCTGTGCGTACCATTTGCATACCTGTGCATGTGTTTTTAACTTTAGTCTGCTATCGAGTTCACTGATCCAATCCCAAGTAAAGAGCAGTCGATGCATTTACTGTAGTGCAACCTCCCTGAGATGGATATCCGCGGGTCTAAAATTAAGAAGACCCTCAAGTGTAGTTGTTGGCCTTGAACACATAACTCCAAACGTTGACAGTAACGCAATTTTTTGTATAATTACAAGTGGCTGTAACGTGGTTGGTCTACTTGCTTGATCACCGGTCTGACAATGGATGTATAGATCCAATGCATGTATTTTGGTGAAAAACCGGTGAATTTGTTTTCTTTTGCACTGTACTATGGCTGAAGCAAGATCCCTTCTCCTAATATAATAAGACCATCGTAACCCATCATCTAGGAGGACTCCCAGGTAGCAGGCTACTTTTGTGTGTCTAACTTACACCTGCCCAATTTTTGCGGAAAGAGTTTGATACTTATGCGTTTTTAAACAGTATAGCTTCGGCCTGTTTCCCGCATAGACGGAGGTATATATCTGGGCGTTTACACCATGTTTTAGCACTGTTTTGAATGTTTGTTGTACTACGCTTACCACTGTGCGGTATTTCATTCCTATGTGGTTTTTTAAATTGTCAACAAATGCTTGATTTAGTATTTGCGCATACCTCTGGTTGAGTTGCTCAAGCATCTCACTTAGGAGAAGAATTAATATTAGAGGTGACAGCACGCCACCCTGAGGGCAACCAGGCTCCACCTTCTTTTCAATTGTATTTCCTTGGTGAATTGATTTTACAGAGCGGATCTGTAGCACATAATGTTTTTCCCCTATCCAGCTCTTGTCAAGCCTCTCGTTTGCTTCATTGCAGCCACCATTGAGCGCAGCGTTCCGTGGCTAAGTCCCCTTTCGATGTCTTATAGGACCCTGATTGCTACTTGTTGGTTTCTGAGAGCGTACTCTGTAAGGCTAACAAACCTATGCAGAGCTAGCTCGGTTGAGGCATCCCTGAGTTATGCACACTGGCCTGAAACTTAGAGTTTTACATTAAGGTTAGGTGCCTTTGCAAACCAGTCCAGTAACCTCTCTAGTGTTTTCATTAGAAAAAACGTTTGTGAGATGGGCCTCCAAGAGTTTAATCTACAATAAGTGTTTTTCCGGGTTTGGAAATAAACACCGCTATGATAAGTAGCCAGTTAGTGGGCATGTACCCAAACCTGCATTATCTGTCTTAGTACGGTAGTTAATACTGCCCTTGCATTATCTGTCTTAGTACGGTAGTTAATACTGCCCTGCCTTCAGGCAGCATCGTCGGAAATATTTCGTCCTGGCCCGCTGCCCTTCGTCGCTGGGTTCCCAACCGACCGAGTCTAATCGCCTTCCTCCCATCCAGGACTTTATGCAGCCGCGGCAGCCTGTATGGTTTTGACCTCCTCGCAGTAGCTGTTGAAGGCACACACTTTTGCTTCTCGTAAGAAGTACAAGAAAGCTTTGCGGGCTCTTCTGTTGTCCTCTACGGTAGCGTTTGTGAACCCACTAAGCCTCGTCTTGCCTGTTTACGAAGATCAGATAGCTCAGGCGTTCATTTTTCTAAAAGGTCGAGAGATACTAGAGTAAGGTCCAGAACCTCCCAACGCGTACGGGTGCGAAACAGTGGTTTGTGCCCCTGGGTAATGGTGACCACATGCGTACCCATCAAAAGTTCTAAAAGAGAGCACCTCCGCACATTAGCGGTTAGGTTAGTTCCCCCTAGTGCGGATGGTAGGCATCACAATCGGTACCTTTTATCAATGGAAGTTTCCTTTTATTGCAGTGCTCCGCCAGCCTCCTTAGGTTAGCTGATGCTGGATTAGCTCCATCATCAGGCATGTACACTGATGCAAAAACGACAGCCCTGTCCTGGTAATTGCTACACATTCCCTGTTGTTAAGTTTTGTCATTGGCCATGACTGTATTTTTAGTGAGGTAATTATTTATGCCCGTAGCCTTTCATCCTTACCTACCACCGAGTGCACTTCATAGACACTGAAATCTAATACAAAGCAAGAACAGAGCTCTATTGGCCGCCTCAGTGTATGTAACCGGATTTTGTTTCTTTTCTTCAACGCAAGACTTGGGTTCAACCTTGGGAAACGAAGGAGTTGAGTGTTATCTCATTGGTATACCTGGGTCTTGACGTCTCTAGTTCAAGTGGTTTAGTCTGTGTCGTAATTAGTATCGACAGGACGATAAAAAATAACGTCCATTTGGGTTTTCCCAATTTTAGTAAGGGTTGAGCTAGATTCTGGGTTTGGGTGGTTTCTTCGAAATTTTCTTTCTTTTTTTCCTTTCGGAGTCTTTTCAATTTTGAATTGGTTTTTTTAAACGTTTTAACACCTCAGCACTCACCATCAGTTCAGCCAATTTCTGAATTTCGTCAAGTTGCATTGGTTAATCGTCCAATCCTACAACGATGCTGTCGTCGACACCGCTCCACTCTAGAATACTTGAGGGATGCACGGAGACCTTGAGAATTTGTGCTTCCTGTGTCTAATGAAAGGGTCATTCCGTTGGCGGATTTTTCTTCCGATTCTAAGAGAAGTAGGTAATCTCCAGATTCTTTGATTAAAAACTCTTGATTCGGTGTTGATGTGTCAGTTTTTGCCGAATCGTCCTTCCCTTTAATTGGCAGGGACATTGCATGATTAAACCCTCTCCTGCCTCCTGCCATGCCTCTACTGGGGACGACCCAGCCACGGTAGCCCCGACAGCTTCAACCAGTTCTAACAGTGAGGGCCCTTGAGGGTTCCCTTCTTGAAGAAACTGGGCCAACTGGCCTGGGCCTCGTCTGCTGGGCCACGTCCGGCATAGGATAGCAGTCAGCTGGTGTGAGACTTATAAGTATATACTTATAGCATAAAAATTTCCAAAAATGTTTTATCTAAACAATTCTAGAGCCAAATTGGCGCACCTTTGACGACGCTTTTCTTTGAAATACGACAAGGCTTGTTATGTATTTAGCTGGTTCAAACAACAGAAGTCCTGCCGCATTCGGCAAGCTTTGAACCGACTTGCGTACAGGAGTCTTTAAATTTTGCTCTGATGTCACAATGCCTTTATACGCCGAAGCAAGCATTTCCATGGTAAGTGGCCAGGCGCCTAAAATTCGTTTGGTAAGTTGCGATGGGATGCAATGCCATTGGAAATTTATTCCTCAATTTTAGCACATTTTCCCTAAAATCAAAAGTCATGGCAAAGTTGAAGTACATAATTTGAATAATCAAGTTAAAGTTTGCATGCAAAACAGTCGAAGATATGCTGAATATCTGAGCTATAGCTGAGCGAAATACAACGTGTCATAGAAAAGTAGTCATAAGGATTTGAAAAGAATTTAGTAGTGAAATACTAGCAACACCACTGTAAATTACAAAGTTCATCCAGTGCATTTCTGCGACTATTCAATTCAATCCAAGTTTATTCAAATGTCTTTCCCTATTATTCTATTTCAAGATTGATCTAGCAAGGGTCTGGCAACTGAAGAATAATGCTAAAAATAAAAATAAATTTTGAAATATCAAATTCGAGTCGAAAATTACCAAAGTACCAACCAGAATGCTAAGGCCTTACCTAACTCTACCAAAAACATTCAGACAAAGATGTTCAGTTTGATAGTGCGGAGACAACACTAATCTGGTAGCTAATAATGTCAAATTACCAAGTTCTTCTTTATTATCGACATAAATCCGAATCTCGAAGTTACCATTCCGAGAAATGTTGCTATTGTACGTAGTTATGTGGGGCCCAGTTGTATGATAGTTAAGCTCTCAATGCTTCTCCATCGGCAACCTGAGATCGAGACCCAGCATCTCCATGTAGAACAAGAACGGCGATATTGCTGTTCTGGATTATCCCGAGATAAAATAAGAGGCCTGAGCAGTGTGGGTAGCAATACCCCCTACATCAAAACACATACAATAGCCCGTCCGGTTTCAATACGAGCGCCTTTGGTTAGCCATATGATAAGCGTAGAAGAATCAAACGATCAAAGTGATTTACTATTGCACAACAAGTATCATAGTATTACCAATTGCGATCGAATTCCATTGTGCATTTGCAGTTTGCATAAATCAAGGGACAAAATATTCATTATCAAATTAAGTTAAAAGTGGCAACAAAAGTAACGACAAATTTATGTTGGTTAAAAATTATTGATTATTACTTTGAGTAGCGAATTTGATAATTCATGTAGGTTTCTGAATATTCTAGTCTAATCAACCAGATTACAAACAATATTAGAATACCGAAAAAAGTTAAAAAATTTCAAAAACGTAGGTCAAAATTAAAAAAAAATCACAATTCTAAAAGGTTACTCTCTCATTCACATCTCAATTTTGCACAGGAGGCATACGGTGTAACAAGAACTATTGTTGGCCTAAGTTATCAGTTTCAACGTAAAGCGTTTCTTTTGAAAGTGAAATAATCAGACTTTGCCGTCAAACATTTACTTAAGTAAAATTAATTATTTCAAAAATCTAATTATCTTCCTCATCTGCCATACGCAACGTGTTGCATTCCAAACGAAAGAAAGTCGCTGCAATTAAAGAAACCCGTAGCAACCATTCTTTCATAATTTAGCGTGCAGAAGCAAAGAAACAGGCAGCAAGCCGACACATAAAATATTGTTTGCATGTTAGAACTCATAGTAAGCGCAACCACGGCGTAAGGCTTTCGAATTGTTTCACTAAGCCTCGCGACTTCGTCCTTGTGCAAAATACTGTGCCATTTGGTCCATAGTTGATGAATTCCGAACTCCAGTAATAATTGTAGACGCTTATGCATCTTAATTGCGCCATTATGAAAGTGGCTCAGAACATATCCATCCCAAGTGTAAAATAGTTTTTCATCCCCTTTTCTAAGAGTAGGGTAATTTGGATATGTCTCTGCTAATGATATAAGTAAATTCAAATGTCGCGGTGTATCAATATATGCAATTTTGCTGCAGGGCTTAACTTTGTGCAACACGCTCTCTAGGTATTTTTTGTTAGTAACAACATGTTCGTTTAAGTGCGTTTGCGTGACAACAGCATTCTTGAATTCAATTGGTGACTTCGTCTGTCCCGATTGCCTAGGAAGGTGATCCACTATGAACGCTCTGTCGCACAAGGCCTGAGCATACTTCCTGATAGTTTTGCCTTGAATTGATTGATTGTGTTTATAGTACCTTAAAATTTTAGCCCTGTTCTCTTCCCCAATATTATGTAAACAGAATCCCGGCCATAATTTTTTAGGTATTTCAAAGTTTAGGTTTTTTACGTATTTTCTTGCTGTAGCGCATGTTGAATCTTTGTCCAGACATTGAGTTCGATGTGTACAATTGCACAATTGCGGGATAATTGGCTCAAGTTCGGGATAACATAAGCATTCCCTCAGTTGCTTAATTTGGTGTATCCTCACCCCAAATGCTGCAATGAGCATTGGAGTCAGTTTTTGCAATACAACTAGCCTTGTTATGAACTCCGCTGGTGCAAAGAACAAGAATCCACTTGTTTGTGCCAAATTACGAATACTGTTCTCTACTGGTGTATTCGACATTAACTCCGATGTTACAATACTCTGGTATGCCGATACCAGCATCACCATAATAAGTGCCCAAATACCAAACACAGTAATTGTTAGTTTGTGTGGCATTGGAAATTTTCTAAGAAATTTTGGTACGGTTTCGCCAACTTGAAATGTCATGCCAACGTTGAAGAGCACCATGTTGCCAATGAATGTCCAGTTATCGTGAAATCCAGGTGAAGTAACGCTTAGTTTTGCAAAGGCGAAGATGGCTATCGGTAAAAATATGAATATAAAGAAAAGGTAGACGGCCCATGATACGCCGTCGTATGGATTTGAAAAAAATGTAAACGTGACGTAGCTTGCGACGCCATCACATGTCACAAAATTCATCCACTGCATTCCTGTTACTATGATTGAAACTCCAACCAGAATTCTATATCCACCTAAAACTCGGCCAATTACATTTACCAAGAGATGATCAATACGATAGTATTTAGAACGAAATAATTGATTTGCTATTAATGTAAAATTATTCCGCCTTTCCTTATTGCCAATGTAAAGCCAAAACTCTAGAGCCTCCATTCCAAGAAGGCTTGTTAATTTGCTCATATCAAGGTGCTTAAAAACTTCTTTTGATTTAAATGGCGATGGCATAACTGACCGCATCAGGTCAGTTAGGCGATAGAAACCCTTGTTTCTAAGGATTGATCTGTTGGCGTTAATATAAAATGCCTCGTCCTCATATGTTTTTCCGTCTAAGGTAAATCCATCATAGTATGGAGCCATAGCCTTATCGATGTCCATTCGACAATAGGGCTTAAAATGTCTGACACAGGATGCGTTTAATTTTACTTTGAATACTGAGTCTTCAAGTGGAATTCGCCTGATGGTGAGAATAAAACTCCTGAATGTATATATGTGTGTCACATCGCTGCGTTCTTGGATTTTAAAAATAAAAAACGCTAATGAAAAAGTAATCGGCAATTTCCAATCGTTAATTTTGGGAAAGTCGTCAGTTGTCTTCATTGAGCTTGACGATGTGATAAAAACGTTTATATAAAACGAAATATAAGTCTTTGGATGCGGAAAATATTGAAAGTAAAACTGTTGCATGCCGTTGATGTTCTTAAGCTTGTGCTCGGGAAATAGTGCAAATAAGGCAATAGTGAATGGTTTGCGGCAAATTGCGCGTTGTTGGTTGAACTTATAACCTTGAAGGTGAGTTATACTTATAATTGGTACAAGTTTGTTGTAAGTGTAAAAGGTGTCATTTGAGAAATGCAAAAGTGTTACTTCAGAATCAGTGTATTCTCCAACAAATACGTCGATGTCCTCAAAATACGTCTTCTCATGTCCTAACGTTAGTTCAATGGTCTGAAAATATAAAAATATGGTCACAATTAGTTGAATTTTTTTGAACATTTTGTTTTTCGTTTTAGCTGTTTCAAGATACAAAAAGTGTATTGTTCATTCTAAGCTTGCAAGGGCTAGAAGACGTTAGCACTAGTTGCATTGATGTTGCTATAATATTGCATGTCAAACTGCATTGTTGCAGTGAGAAAGCAGTTTTTGTAACTCACAATTACACTACACTTTCATATTCACTGTATTATATATAGGTGATGTACACGAGGGATGCTCCCACTGATCGCACCGCTAAATATTGATATTGTAATTGAGTCAACAGTTGCAATGTGTCGCAATATTTCATTTTCAAAATTTAAGGTGTATCTAAGGGATTTAGATTGTCTCAAATAATGTAAACACTGATAGACAAAACGGAAATTATTGATTTTAATATGTTCCGAATCCGCAATATAGATTTTTTTTTGTCAAATGTTGAAGTATCTTTTGATAACTGCATTTCCATAATTGTTTTACTTACTAGAAATAAATAGATTTTTTATATTTTTGGTGCTTGTACATCATTTGCATCAATTTTTTGGTAACTATTGCATCCTTTTAGCCATTTATCTATCTTCAATTATTCATTTGAAATTAATTAGTATATTTAGTATTTATCTAAGTTATCTCATTGCAATTGCCAATTATCATGAATAAGTAGTTGATTTTTTTTAGTTTATTTGTGTGTTGCATTTAAGTTTTCCATTGCATTCCGGACCGCTAGTATGTCGTGCTTTGAAAAAAAAAACAGAAACCCAAGGAAATGAGTGTTTGTGAAAACGCCGCCTGATTACACATCATAAGCTATTAATGCAGATGTTTTTTTGTTCTCATTTCTATTAATATTAAATGTGTAATCAAAAAGGAACAATAAGCAAATAGAAGCGCCGGAGTTGTAAATACCAGATCGCAGACATTGACAAATAATTCTACAAAGATAATATATTATTGCTTTCTCTGTGGCTATCCCTGGTGGCCTTATAAGACTGTTGGAGAATATTTTAAAACAAACAAAAAATGAAATATTATATAAAAAAAAAGTAACAAGATAAACATGTCTATGTTGACATAAACCTAGTTAATAATAACACCAATTATAATTACTGTTGTATCAAACATAGTATGTTTAAGTATAATGCGGCCTTGGCCTAGTGGTGTAGGGTGTCTATCTCTCTCCACTAGCCAGCGTGAAAACGGTGGTTCAAATCCCCCGATCAGGCACAAAAAAGTCTTTGCCGTTAGTTTTCCCCTAAAAGGAATTGCCTTGCTTCTGACCTTGTGTTTGCCCGTATCTCCATGATTAGGCATACACAGACAGAGGATATGGAAATTTTGCGATAGGATTCCAAACAGTCTTTGTTAGAATTGAGAAGACTGCCTTCATTTGCATAGATGACAATATTTATGCTAATGAGTCCTTATCACTACCACTTCCCTACCCTCTACTTTCATGTTCACCATCCTCTTTGCGGGAATGTCAAATAACGCTCCTTTACCTTTACCTTTTTTTAAGTGCACTTACCTAACCAATAAGCTCATTTCAGCTCAATCAGGGTGTGGTATTTCAAGGAGTTAATTTTTGTAAAATTTTAAATAACTTTCTTTTTGTGACCGGATACATCTGAGATTTGATGTCTGAGAAATTTTTTAAGTGCTAACTCGACTTTTACCAAATTAGAGAATTGATGAAGTCGTAATACTCTAAGTCGAATAAGTGTCGTATAGAATCATAAATAACAAACTATAAGCTTATCCTGTGTTTCGTTGTTCAAGAAATTTTACAATTTTACGACAATTTTACGAAAAAACAAGCTTTTTTAATAGCTCTTGTACATCGAAAGTCCTAAATTATCCAATGGAAGATAATTGAAACAAGACTTGTGGGTGCAGAACTGGAAATTTGTGAATTTTTTTTATTAGAATCGAAATGGCAACCTTCGGAATTGAATTTTACCTAAAAATGTGATGCTGCATCACCACTAACACAAAATATTTTACTTTTTTCAAAATATACTGTCTTGAAAATTAGAAGGGTCCCTCCTAAACCTGTAAATCTCCCTTAAGGGCAATTTGAAATTTGTAATTCCAATAAATTTTTTTTCAAAAAGAACCGCCATTCATAAGAGAACTAGATCATTTTCAAATCACTATTTTGCTAATTTTTTTGTCAACCTAGCACCATTTTTGATTAGTTTTTAATTTTATTCAGTTTCAATTTTACAGCTTTTTAACATGTCATTTTATTATAGTGTTCTGCCTGCATTTATGTTGTTTGAAATCCCAAGCATTTTCTTTTTTTTTACTCCGAACAAAACCTTGCCAGCTTTTTAATTTGCATTTAAGATGTCGACATTTTAAAATTCGACATTGTTACGGTGTCGAAAGTTTAGTCACATTTTCACTGACCAGATAATTTTTTCTACATTATTACGTAGACTCGTCAAGAGCAAATTTATTTCACCTATTATTTGATACAAAAAAGAATTTAAGATTGAAAATTTTTTTGAAAGTAACAGCAAGCTTTTTTCCATGTGGAATTAACTGTGTTAACTTTGGGTTTTGAAAATTGTTCCATCTTGGCAAAGAATTTATGAAGTTTAGTGCCAGGTTGCGCCATAACTCTATTGATCGTTATTTTTAAGAAAATAAATCAAAATACGCCGAGAAATACACTGAGTTGTTTACTAACAAAATAACTAAAATTTCAAATAAATATCCTTTGGAATTTTTCGCACAAGCTTATTAATCTCCTTTACGGCAGCGTCATGGAGAATCATTGAATCCATGTTGCCGAATATCACGAATCAAAATATGCCCGGCGATGTAATATTTCACTAACAAATTCTTCTCAACCCGCTAATGCGACATCAAAAAATCTACAATTGACAATATGTAAATATAAACTTAAGTGTAGTGACTCCAACTGATCCAATTTATTTGAAAATACTTGCGAATCATTACTGAAAAAATTCTTTAATATATTTTTCTTAACAATTCTTTGAATATATTATTTTATTATAATGTTTTAAAATTGAAATCAGTATAGTTTACTAAATATTGTACTATATTTAGTTGAAGAAACGTTTTCATTTTTCATAGCAATTTGTTTTTCGGCCTTGAACAATTAGAACACTTGCTGGACATGATGAAGTCATAATTGACTCGGCTGTGTCTCCCAGTGCTTTTCGCCTTTCTGGATCACCGCCGCGCAGCGTGCTAATCCCATAACCCGTAGAAATCCCTTTACCAACAACAATTAAGTCTCGATTGCTCAAGTCGGCCGTATATCTCAAAGCTGCCGAAATCGGTGCAATCGCCTCAACCTCCATGTAAGACACATTTTCATAAACACCTCTTAACTCTGTCAATCCAAAGTATTTCGCCAACAATGCCTCATCTTCATCGTCAGCTACCGGAGTCACTGATGAATTATATTCAGGGTAAGCCAAAATATTTATATCGCTCGCAGCATAACTCATCTCAGAAGCCGTTAGCCTGTTTGACTGAGCCGTTTTGAATCGCACAACATTAATCATAACGTTACCACCCGATATTCCAAGGACGATTTCCAAAGCGGCTCGATCGTCCGGTCCGCCAAAGAATGGGAAGAAAATACGTTGGTAATATGGGACAAGCCTCTCTAGGGAAGAGTTGTCACGTGAGTTTGTAAGCTCGAGACCGCGGTCCACTAGGATGAGAACCGTTGACTCGCGGGTCGAATTTAGCAGCTCTTGAATAAAATTTGAATGCGCTAGTGGCGTATGAAGTGTTTGCTGTCGTCGGAGTTCGAGAAACAGTTGTTGTACGGGTGACCAAGTATCTTCTACCAAGGATCCACTTCCTGCCCAAGGCACAATAACATAGGAGGCATTTACTTCCTGAGCTTTCTTTGCAACGGTGTCAGCAAAATTTTGGATTGTGACCACTTTGATAAACCCGCGAATATCTAGAGCAGTAATTTCGCAAAACGTTTGCAACATTTTCATAACAGGGTCATCTCGAAGGGCCTCGGAACTCGTTTGCAACATGACAGAGGAGTCTCTCTCGGTAATTTCAATGAGGCGAAGAGCATTGACTACCAACTTCTTTCTGAATGAGTTGCTCTTCTGTGGCAAATTGTTATGTATAGGAAGACAGAGGCGATGATTCATGTGTGGTGTTTCTTGACCATCAGACTTGTAGCCTTTACAACGTGATTCTAGCAGGTCAATTACGCTCAAAATGGAAGGTACTTGCTCGATCTTGTTCACGGAAACGAGTATGCTTGGTTCAAGTGTTGTATCTTCCTTGCTATTGGTGGATTTCATGGCGTAAGACTCTTCAGTTTTTTCGTGATACTTGGGAGGATATATGTAAGTGACGAGAGGTACGGTGAGAAATGTTGTCACGAGAGCCATGATAACCTGGAAGAATTATATCTAATGAAATTAAAATATTTCCAAGGTTAAAAACGTATTAAATAATTTGATAAACGGATGTTTAAGGACTTCAAATAAATCACTATTAGATAAATCAGTTAGGCTGGCGATTGAGTCAATTTAGCTTATCCAAACTTTAAAAGTATCGTGAACAAGAAAACCTGCTCATAAGTTTCTATTAAAATTAAGATTTCTCTATTATATTGTAATTGAAACGATTGATTTATATCACGCGTAATGCAATTTATGCGTTTATACGTAATGCGTAATGCTTTCTATGCTTTTATACGTAATGCGTAATGCTTTTTACCATGATGGCAAACGTCTTGTCCGAAATCACTTTGGCATCATATCCCAAGTTGAGTACAATCAACTCCACTAATCCTTTGCAATTCATCAGAACGCCAACAGTGAGAGATTCTCTCCAATTCATTTTGGAAGCTTTAGCAGCCAATGTGCATCCGCAAATTTTACCAAAGCAAGCCACGAAAATAACGAGCAGAACCATTCCCCAACTGGTCAAGTCATTCAATATTCCAATTTGCGTACGTAAACCGCTTAATGCAAAATATAGCGGTAAAAACAAGACGCTAACTATATCTTCCAGCTTCGAGGTCACGTGATAGGCGAATCCTCCTTCATGGGGCATAACAATTCCTGCCAAGAACCCTGCGAAAGCAAAGTGTAGAATATATTTCTTGATATTTGCTAAAAAAAAAGATACTCTATTGCCATGCTGCTATGGTTCAAAGTTTACCTCCAAATATAGCATGAATTCCAATTGCATCTGTAATAAATGCACTAATAAACACAAGGCTCAAAGTGAGAAACATCACAAGTTGACTTGGCTCATTTTGAAAAGCACCGCTTCTTCGCAAGACCCAAATGTACAGGGGCCGTACACCCAGAATTAGAAACAATGAGTAAGCCAATCCAATCAGAAATACGTAAAGAGCCACCAATCCCGAACCAGCATTTATCAAACTTATAACCAATGCCAACAGGCACCAAGAGGTAGCGTCATCAACGGCCTGTAAATATTTTATTATATTATTATTTTATTATTGAACACAATTTATTACTAATTATTTAGTATTAAGGCTATATAATTAATTCTATAAGCCAAATGCAATTTTCACGGTTTTACGTTAAGTTAATTCCTCAAAATAGCGTGCTTAACACGAAAAACTTGACAGTCGAAAACATACAATTTGTTGTTTCTTTCATGGGAACAAACTTGAGTGTCCAGTTTTTCATGTTAAGCCCGGTATAATTGATCCAAATAATTTAAATGTATTTTTGAAATTTGTAAGTTTGAACGGATTTTTTTGCTCAAGTATAAGGAGCAGTATCTATGGTTTCTACTTTGCATTAAATTGTAATTAATTTATTGTTTATTTTTTCAGTTATATTTTAAACAAAATTACAAAATTCGGTGAAGTCAAACTTACAGCTGCAGAAACAGTAATACTTCCAACTTTTGTCTTGAGTAAATCCAACTCCGTAAGAATTCGAGCCAATACGGGAAAAGCTGTAATTGCCATTGCCACGCCCAAAAATAGAAAATATGTTGTGAAAGACGTCATGTGTACTGGGTGCTCAATACACATGTACAGAGCATAACTAGTGCCCACGCCCACAGCAAAGGGCAGCATCATTCCGGCCAATGAAATTGCAAGGCTCTTTTTGATGGACTTTCTCAGCATCCGAGGATCTAGTTCTAGTCCCACAAGAAACAGGAACAAAACCAATCCAAAGTTGGACACAAGGGTCAAAAATGGTAGCGACTCTTGCGGGAAAATTGTATCTTGAAAATGCGGTATGTGCCCAAGGGCAGTTGGCCCGAGTAGAATGCCCGATATAATTTCACTGATCACGCTTGGCTGCTTGATTGGTGACAGGAGGAGCTTGACGAGGCGTGACATGCATATTATTATAAGCAGCTGTATTATAAATGTGGGTAACGGAAACTTCGGATTGAACTGAAACGGATTTCGACCCGACAAAAAGCCACCCTCGAGAATGCCCATATTGACAGTAGAGTTGATCCATTGCGATCCATCTTCGTCTGAATCATCCAAATCTTCTAAAAACGAATGCGGATCCGGAAGAATTGACAGCATGTTTAACAGAAGTATTGAACTTGACAGTGCAAATTGTGTAGTCTGCGTAGATTATTGCCGTGCGGGAGGGGCTGCCACCAACTGCAAAACGTACTTTAAATTCTGAGTGGAAGGTGCTTTTGTTGTTTGAAGCTTTAAATGTATTTTAAAGTTTTCCACAATTGGCTAGAATTGCGTTGAATTCTTAATAGACTGATGAGAGACAACTAATTTTGTGAAATGAGCAGGAGAGGCTTTGAGTCAAGAATCCAGCATGCGCTCATTAATATTTCATTAGTAGTGTTATAATAGGCTTAGATTGCCGACATCGACTTTATCATAAAACTCAGTAGCTACTTCAGACTAATGCGCATGTTCATAATTATAAAATTCTTCTTCATCAGAAGAAGAAACTTAGTTCATCAGGTTAAAAAGTTGGTATATCAATTAATCAATACGTATATCAATTTCATGAAAATGACAGATTCTATTAGTTTATAAAATTGTTCGATAACAAATTTCAATTTCATTTTATAAATTTAAAACTACTATCTTCCGGTTTTTTATTTTATAAAGTCAAATTAATTTTTAAGTGTATAATATAATTTAGATCTTTATAAACGGACTGAACCTCAACATGGCAAATTTATTCTAAAAAATCATTCATTTAAGTTTTAAAATTTATTGCGAAAAAATACCCATATGCTAATAATATCGCGTAATAGGCGTAGGAAATCTAAGGTGAATACACCTTCACCTCCATACTCATCTTTGACTAACGCAGAATAACTTTATTAACCCAACATAAATGATAAAGTTAGAAAATTGTAATTTATTTTGTCTTTGAATTACTATATTCTGTTTTCAACAGTTTCCCAATAGATCACTGACAGATTATTATCCAAATATTAGATTAGGTTACTAAATTAAATATTTAAACAATTTAGGATACATCCCTTCCAAATGACATAAATGCGCTCGCCAACACTGTAAATTCACAATAAGCAAAGCAGTCTCTTTTGTGAAACGCATTACAAAAAACTTTTTTTTGGAGCATATCTCATTTTAATAACAAACAACAACCGGTTTCGCTAAAAATCAACTCCTTCGAGACTATGTTTGTACCAGTAAACACTAGTTTTTGCTAATGAGCTCATTTGTTGTCCAAATCATGCCATTTTCCAATTATTTCAGTATCAATATGCAAGTATCCTATTTAGATTCTATTTAGGTAAAGTGCTCAGGAGCAAATTAACAAGAAATTCCTCATCATTACAAATCTCAATTTTTGTATACATTTAATTGACAGTTGGGTAAAAACAAATATTAAAATTTTAATTTAATATAATTTTTAATAAATATTTTTAATTTTGAGTAATTCCTAATAACAGTAAGCCGTGCATTGGAGAAGAATAACAACATGTAAAAGACGTAATTAGAACACAATTCAGCTCATCTCTAAAATATTATGTCATGATTATGCTTCCTATGCATTCTTATCATTCTCATTTATGAGTATTTCATTCGTGTTTACTTAAGTTGAATTTTAGTTTTATTTCTTTATTTTATTCCACTTACCCTTGCATTACACATCAATATTAATTTCAAATAAATATGAATTATGGTTACTTACTAAGTCATTTCATGTTTGTTGTTCACAATGATCAATACTTTGCCGCACGAAATTTTGTATTCTGGATGTTTTAGAAAGGAACTGAAAATATCAAAAGGGAGAAATTACTCAAGACAAGACAAGACTTTTTTTTTTATAAAAGGTAATAAAATGAATATGAAACTTTTGCCCTTTGAAAAACCATAGTCCGCAAAATTACGGCAACCTTAACGATATTGCTTTACTAATATACTTATTTGATTTTATCAATGTATTAGCGACATTTTCTATTATAAATAATAGGGAATAATTTTTTCGTTAAGCTTGTAACCCAGAGAACGTAATTTATTAAAGTTGAGAATATATTTTTGGCTTGAATAAAACAATAAATAAATTAGCATTTCGAGGGCGTTGGCAACCAGAAGTCGTTATCCTGTAACCTAAACTGATAAATAATAAGATGGCAAAACAATTTTTATATTTTCGCCTTTTTGTCCGTCCGATTCCAATTTAACTCGTGAACGACTTGAAAGATTTTATACATTTGTTTTTAAATTTGAACTCCTTATAACGGACCGTGAGACTAGCCAAGGCAGTCTAGTGGTTAGTGCAGTGCACTTCTACACTGCACCCGAGGGTTCGAATCCCAAGGCCGACTGCGCCCTCATGTGTGTGATATTTCCAAAGTGTATTTTCGCACACGTTGGCCGGGATTGGCGTGAAGAAATCGGGCATTTTCCGCCTCTTATTGGTTTCCAGAGCGCGCCATCGAACCCCATAGGCCGGTGTCTGCAAGGGGTTGTAGCAAATCAAAATAAATAAAAACGAGAATTAGTTAAAAGCTCTTCAAAGGACAACCTTGAATTTCTTAAATACGCACGGTTTCAATTTTTTTTGTAAAATAAATAATGGTATGGTTCCTTTAATAGTACATGCATCTGGCTCACTTGCATTGGTCACAAAAACTGTATATAGTAATAACAGAATATATTTTCTGATTCCATTCAAGTAAATAACGGTAATGGTTGTACTTATTTATTGAGATAATTTTTTTTACTTATTTGAGAAAAACTAGGTTAAGTTAGCTGAACTTCTGAAATTTAACATTGAAATCAATAAGCTGAGTGTGAGAATTATGTATTAATTTCATTACCAACGAATGCAAAGCCTTTGTCTCACCAAAATTTATTGCTAATTTATTTTATTTACACAAAATGAACAAAAAAGTAGTACAGCTATTATTTTATAAGTTATATAATTAGATCAAATGTTTTATGCTATAACCTAATATAGATCCTATTTTTGATTCACAAAGACGTGAAAATATTTTAAATTTGCTGCAATTGCTGTATTTAAGTAAATATCGGTTGCCTTCATTAGTGACAAAACGACAGTGTCACCCGGTGTCACAAACCCAGCACAAGATTCTAATTGAAAGTTGCCAGTAATGCTCGTCAGATAATGTGTTCCCGGAAGCAATGTTAGCTCCACTGTTGTTTCTACTTGCATTGTCGCTTCGGCCAAATCTCGACGGTAAATTAATCCATAATCTACCACTTGTTGACCTGGTGTCATTAGCTCACAGTGCCTAGGTTCTTCGCCATGAAAATGAATAGGCTTGAAGGGCTCCATTTTCACAGTTTCATCTATTACTAGCCCTGGTCCTTTCCAAATAACCAAAAGTCGGTCATAACCAGGAAAAACTGAAAAGTCGTTTGGTCCTGTTATAGTTGCCGAACTTAGCCGCCACAGAAATGGATCCGAAGGGAAATTAGCACTTGATGGAACAATTTGAATTTCTGAAGTCGTTCCAAGGCCGTTTTTCCAAGGCATAGATTTGCACTCTGTCCATTTGACAAGTTGAATACTGCAAAACCAAATTGAATTCTGTAATTGTTTCTTCTTAGAATATGAAACCTTACCTAGTTACAACGGTGTCCATGATCAGCTCATTCCTGTTGCAAATTTAGTTTGAATGCAAGAGAAGATAACTGGCGAGGATTCTTGAATTAAGGGTTTAATCTAACAAAAGGAAAGTTCAGAGTTCATAGAAGATAACAGAACATGCATTTATTTTTAACTGGTCAAACGTCTTGGATAGCAGCTTCTTTGAATCTTTATGTTAGACTCTGCTACCAATTATGTGTGATTTTGAACTAATGTTGATTTACTTAATAATATAAAAATCCGCACTTCTCATTTCTTTATAGCATTTATTTTAGTAGTGTGAGTATTTAAAATTTGCAATGACAGGTCTAACCAAATAAATAAAAAACTTATTGATCTATTGCACACCATTATATTTATTGATTATTAAATGAGTGAATATTTAGCCCAATATTTTTTTTATTAATATTATAAACCATTCGTATTAAGTACTTCTTTTAAATTTAAGCGTTTGTTTAATATTTTTTAGTGACCCGCGCATGGATTAGACTCAATTGTCTTCATAATACAAATCGCCATATCAACCCACGTTCTTGCTTTCGTTTCCTTCTTTATCTTCGGGTTGTTTTTTGTGACACAGTCGTCGAGCTACAATTTGTCGAAATAAGTAACAGAAAAAAATGTTTACTTATAAAGTTTATGTTCACCTTTTTCTTTGCCTCCTTTTTTGCAGCTGAAGGGATGCCTTCAAAAAACTTCTCACTCACAACTGACGCAATAATTTTCCCTTTGGAGTCGATTCCTTTGTATAACTTAAAAATGCATTTCCACTGAATCTGGAAACAAAGCATTGAATTATTAAATTGCTTTGTATAAGGAAAAGGCTCAAAATTAATTATCCGCTGTACAACTGGCATATCAGAAATATTTATTAAGTAGGGCTACTCTTCTTTCAAGTAAGATTTTTAACGTCAGATATTCTTAATTTATACTGCAACAACTAACTTCCACTACAAATTTGCAACCCATAAAAAATGAAAAAATAATATATTCCACAAAAATGTATTCATAATTTCTTGATTACCGCCACGGCTCGTCCGTAAAGCTTCATATATTCTTCTTCTGATTTAACAGTGTGCATCTCGTCGAAAGGAGCCATGTCCATTCTACATATATAGCCCATTGTGTTTTCCAAATCACGATCAGGGTGAAGATAGCCACCAAGACAAGTTGCGTGACCAACAATAGCACCACCTTTCTATTAATTTTATCAAACAATAGTGTTGAAACGGTGGAAGAAAACAAGCTGTGTAGTTACATTTTTCAGACATTCAAATGAAATCATAATTCAACCAATGATACAAGACGATAATACAATAGTTTACTTAAATGAAATTAATAATATTGGCATAATAAGAATTTCTAACTAAAAATTTTATTTTTATTTATTTCATTTGAATTTAGTGGTTTCAAAGTTTTGTATTTTTACCGTATAGCCCTTTTAAACCTGCTTGGAGTTATATGAAGCTAGGGAAGAAACTATAAGAACTATGAAACCTACTCATTAAGTGAGTCTTCTCAATGGAAATATTTTCTTGACTACCCAATAAAAACTGTGCGTGCGTAACAAAGCATGAATTCATAATTTAAGAAGTTGAGTTACACTACAATCTTTCGGACGGGCATTCCGCACTTCCCGCAGTTGGACACTTACAAAATTGTGACAAAAGCATTTGTGATTTCAAAATAAAAATTCTGTTGAGTTTTGAATTTGATGCTCATCTGAAACCTTTAGAAATCGAAAGACACAAAATTTTACGTCCCTCAATTATATACTTATAACTTCGAATTACCGCGTATTAATTTTTTTCATTTGGATTTCCAGTAAACCAATTGCTAAGAGGACTTTACATTAAAAATTGTTGACTAAAAAGTGACAAATTATCATAATGAGTATTCTAATTTCTACATTTACCGTTACAGCAGAACCGATAAAAAAGCAATAATATCTTACCACGTGCAAGAAAAAGCAGGAAGCACTAAAGAATATTAAGAAAATATTGCTCAGCATTGTCAAGATGCCGCGAGCCACTCGTCCACACAGAGCAAATTCAAGCACTGATGTTGCCAATTACGTTTAAAGCTCTCGTGCAGAAAATTGAAAGTCTTTCAACGTACATCAAATGCTGACTTCCGGAGCTTAGGCTTTGATCATGAAATCGAAAAATTAATAATTGCCAATTAATTTGTTTTGGTATGAAAGATAAAGGTCAATATTATTTTCAATAACATGCTTCTAGCGTGTCTTTTGTCTCTGATACTGTAACAAACAATTTTTCGGCCTTGACGTCAAGTCATTTGAGTCAATGATTAAGATTGCAAAATAGTTATGGTTGCCTACCGATACTCTGTTTCTCCAGAAACAAATATTTTGATCTAGTTCAATATTTTTCTCTTATATGAAAGGAGAGAGACTGTCTCAACGGACACCGCGGCTACCACCCTTCTACAGCCCACGGAATGCCGCACCCTGTAACCGCCACATAATGTTAGAAGCGGTGGCAGGGGATATTATTTCAATTAAAAATAGAAGCTTAAAAAGGGCGATCCCTTTGGCTGGTAGAATAAATAGCCCATTTGAGACAGCTTGTACCCGACAGGGATACTCACCTCGGAAAGGTCAATGCGGGGATGCCCACTCCTGTCCCCATCATTAGCTTCATCTAGTCTTAATTTTACCATCAGTTGCAAAATCTGTCTGCCCAAGAAGGCCATAAATTTAGACTAGCCCTGGGGGCCTTAGATTAATTTGTATGGGTTCAATAATATGAAAACCGATGAGCCAGATAGCCTTTTGAAATTCCCATTTCTCTATATTGTTTCTTGAGGCCTAGGCAGTAGAGGTTACCTGTCCTCACCCTCACATCTCTCGATAGCATGTTTCCAGTAAGGAAGCCTTTTAGAGTTACCAAACACCGGTTAACTGGAAAGACAACATCGCAACACCAGTGTTCATATGCCAAACACATTACAGTGATAGGGAACAATGGTTCATGTGACATAAAGTCATAAGGCATTTTGTTGAGTTCTTTGGACCGCAGGTTATGATCCTGTGCAGTGCTTAACACTGCCAACCTTAATTTTTACCTTCACACTATGGGCTATTTTTGTGGATAAACTCAAACTTGGCTCAGAAAGTTTCCCGATTTTATTGCAAGGTAGCAGAACTTAGATATACAATTATGTCTTAAATAGCATAAAAGGCAGTTATACATTTTGACATTAGAAATTTCCAAGCTTCCATAAGATATATGAGAATATACATACAAGAGGGTTTTCGACTTTTGCCATTATTTTTGACAACAAATTAAAAATCTTTCGACAAAAATACATATGCCCAAAATATTCATTATACATTAGAAGACACCTGGGGAAGGTTCATGGAAATCCTCTTAGACTAAAAAATCGATTATTGCATGTGTCCATGAGAATTAGTAATGAAATAAATTGGTTAATTTGAAATCAAGAATTTGTAAATTAAATATGATTTTACTAATGAAACCTTTGAAATTAAATCAAGTAAGGAGCATTTCTCTATTAACTAAATTAAGTATAATGCCACTAATTATATTAAGTGCCAACAAAGACAAATTTTCATGTCTCTATTTTTATTTTATGCCGCAAGGATTTATAAATTAGTTAAATTAAACATAATTTCACCACCGAAATCAGGTGCCATTTAACCATTAGACATAAATATTTATTGTTGTATGATTTTGCGTAGTTATATATTGTCGGACAACTTAAAATTTTCTTAGTGTAGTATAGTGTCGTATATTAAATATATTTACAAAAATGAGTATATTATTATAGTATAATTAGTGTAATATACTAATCATTTACACCTAAATATCATGTAAAGTTGTTACTTACTGATATTAAATAAGATCCCAAGATTTAGTTTTCGGTACCATTAGCATTCTTAACGTTTTACCAATCGGTACCTTGTTAATCAATTCTACAGATCAGAGTACAAATATGTGTACAAATCATGCTGCAAAGGCTCTATCGCTGCTTATATTATTAGTCGAATTTACACAGCCAAGTGTGGGGAAGTTACGATACTTTAAAGATATCAACTTAATAGTTGGAGAATATCCTGACGCTGAAGTAACCATGCTACATTTTTCTAATAGTTCAACATACAATCAAAAAATTCTAATACCAGTTATAGCAATAACACATATTCGCAGATACAACTTTGCCCAAGCACGGGGTACGCGCACTAAGCCGTTTTCAATTGCCTTATTTGCATTGTTTCCGGAGTGCGAATTTCAGAAAGTTTTTGGTATGCACCAATTCTACTTAACATATTTTCCACATCCAAAAGTATACACATCATTTTACATAAACATCCTATTAGGTCCTGAGAGTTCAATGCTTACAACGGATGACCTTCCCAAAATTAATAGTTACCAAATGCCGAATACATATTCTTTGGCATACTTTCGTTTTGAAGTTAGAAAAAGTAGTAATACCGTTACGCAATATAATTTGATAAGTTTTGTCCTCATAATTAGAAACATTCCACTTGAAAATTTTAATTTTCAAATAAGGCTAAACAAAAAATGCATCAAATCTGGCTCATGCAGACAGCAAGTTAACAATGTAATGGCAGCCTACTACACTGGGTTCAGCGTAGACCTAAAAGACTATGAAGGCGATCAGATTGCTATACACCAAAATATATCAGTTTTGAAAAGCAATAGCAATTTTCATAAGCTTAGTGATCTATTCCACAAAAATTACTCCTCTCCCTTTAAATCAGCAGACATTTACAAATGGCTTGGAATGCGCAGGATAACAAGCTTACTCGGTATGGAAGCCTTGGATTTTTGGCTACACATTAAAAATGAAACCGAACTTAAGAATTTTTCAGCAATAGCGTATCGATTGTTGGCGGTTTCGTACTATCGCATACATCACCTTCGGCTAAACGTAATTGGGAAGACGCCGTTTGGCACTGGTGTTAAGGTTGGAGTTTCACTAATAATAACTGGAATGCAATGGATGAACTTCGTCACGTGTAACGGAGTGGGAAGCTATGTGACATTTAAATTTTTCTCAAACCCATATGATTACATGTCTTGGTTTGTTTACCTCTTTTGCATATTTGTGGTTTTTCCATTATCGGTGTTTGCATTTGTAAAACTCAGCGTTACCTCTCCGGTGTTATACGACAACGCCAACCTCATCATTCAAATAATGTACTTCAATGTTGCCATGACATTTGATATCGGTGATAATGTACCAAAAATACTAAGACGGTTTCCTGTGGCGCTCAAACTTGCTACTCGCCTATTAGGTGTGTGGGCTTTGGTAATGGTGGTACTTGCTTCAGCTTATAAGGGAATAGTAACTTCGGAAGTGATGTCAAAAACACCAGTTGACAATATTATCAAACGTTTGTCACATGCTAACGGATTCCTCTTTTACACATCAGCGGAATTTATAACTAGGCTTGTTGTACTAGAAAAAGGGTCAGAAACGCTTAGAAAAGCTTTTGGAATACAAATATTTCAGATAAAGCAACTAAAAGAATGCTTATGTTATCCTGAGTTGGAAGAATTGATTCCTAGAATATGCAATTGTACCCATCCCACACAGTGTATAAACAAGGACTCGACATGCCCAACAGCTTATGCGTATTTGAAGAATATCAGTTTTGTTCTACCAGATGAGTATTGGCCAGGATTTTGTTCGCATAATATTGGCGAAGATAATAGAGCAATCGTACTGGAATACCACAAACGCGGAGAGGAAATTACAAATGAAACATTAAATATGCTTGCTCGAGACCTATGTGATCGTTCTTTTGTTGTGAACCATCCGCCGATCTCAAAGGGTCAACCAAAGTCTCCCGTGCCCTTCAAAAATTCAATTGTGACCCAGGCTCATCTGGGAGAAACTGTCAACACTAATAAAAAGTATTTGGAAAGCGTATTGAGTCGGATCTCTTCATGCAAAAAGATAGCCTACATTGATACAGAGAGACATTTGAATTTAATTATTGGAATGGCGGAGACAAATCCTACCAATCCGACATACAGAAAAGGAGACGAAAAGTTGTTTTACAATTGGGATGGATACATACTTCTCCATTTTCATAATGGTGCTAGGCAAGTAGCCCAGAGGCTTCAATATTTGTTGGAGTTTGGTATTCACCAGCTATGGGCCAAATGGGAAAACATTTTACACAAGGATGAAGTTTCAAAATTAATAGAATCTTTGGGAGAGCCCCCTGCCGTTGTGGCCCTTGCAATGAAGTCGAATGTACAAACAATATTTTACATAACGGCGAGTTGCCTCGTGGTGTGCTTTTTTGCATTGCTTTATGAATGGCATAAAACAACTCGTACAAGTAAATTGTCAAAATAATTATTCTATTATTTCCATTATTTCATTTGATTTTTTTTGAGGTAATTGTTTATTTGCTTGGTTTAGGTTTTTTTTTCTTGTAACAGGCATTAGTAATAGTTTTCTTCATTTAACAATACACCATAAAAGGTAATATAATCTGAATTAGGACATGCATTATATTACTAGTTAAGTTAGCCAAACTAGTCTTAGTTTGGCTAGTCTTTAATATATTAAAATTTTCAAAAAAGCACTGGTACAATTTCGTAGTTTGAAGTTTGCAAACAAGTTTGTAGCATATATTTCCTTTCTTATGACATATTTAAACTTAAATATCTTAAAATAATTTTCTTGTTTTAATTCAAAAATCTTAGCCATCTAAAGTTTTGAAGTAAAGAGTAAGTGAAGTAAATTTTGACCAAATTTCTCACCAAGTGCCCTGAAACGTACACTAACTCACTATCAACCAATCGTTTGCTTTACAATTCAACACGTGTTCGACGTGTCACAGTAAAAAAAAATAGTTGAAGAATATCAGTTTCGTTCTGCCCAATGGGTACTGGCCAGCATTTGGCGAAAACAATTGGATAATTGCCTTAGACTACCACTAGCGCAAAGAAGATATTAGCAATAAAATGAAATGAAATAATTTGCACGACATCTATGCGATCTTTCTTTAATTAGTAATCACTCACGGACCACCAAGGGTCAACCAGTCCCGCATTATGTTACAATATAGTCAAATGTACGAACAATATGTTACGTAACGGCGAGTTGTTTATTTGCTTTACCGCTTGGGATCATGAGCGCCATAGGTTTACGTGCACTTTGAAAATAAATTTAATAATGCTTGTAAGTGATACTTGGTAGTTAATCTTTAGCAATACAAAAGGAAATAACTATTCCGTTCTTCTAGAAGCTTAAAAATCCTGTCTTACGGCATGCGAATTTTAGTATAATCACGGGGTGCTAAAGTGTTTGGGACGGTTTGTTTGGCTATGTTGTAGTCTTTGAACTTTTTATAACAATTGAACACCCATGTGCGACGATTCCTTCATCTCCTACTTTACTTACAAAAATGTTTTTGGCTAATCAGTTGGAGCTGGTTTAAGAAAGAAGGAAATTTATATTTCCGCATTTGTTTGTGCTTGAAAAATAATTTTTTTACACGTGTTGCTTACTATAGCGTTATCGGCTTTCGTAAACATGTATGGAATCATTCTTGCAGTTTATATTGCATCCGTAACAGTATATTGATATCAGTTATAAAAGTAAAATTGAATATGTATAAAAGGCCTAAATAATTGCATTAAAAGGTATTATAGAAGCTCAAAATGCAAATGACTCGTTGTAGATTATCTGGAACTGTTACATTGTGGTATTAAAAATAGAGACTTCAATTGGGATGCATTTGGAGTTTAGTACCTTGCAACTTAGGTTCTTAATCATCAAGAATATTTGGGCTGGGTAAACTTATTATTTTCTGATAAAAAATGGAATTAATGTTAGAAAGATATCTTACTAAATGTCTAAGATATGCACAATACATTTAAATAAACATAAGTCCTTTTAAGAAAAGGTTCTAATGACAACCTCATGGATTGTTGTTTTGCATGTGTCCAATAGAATTAGTAATGCAAACATTACAATAAATGAGTTTAATTGCGATTGTGGATTTTATTACTTAAATATGATGCTTCGATAAGAGCAAATTTTGCTTAGGGAAAAAATAAATTTTCCCAATTAGTCAAATTTATTATAATGCTAATGTTTGCATCATGTGCCAACCACAATAAATTTACATGTCTCAATTATGCAAAAAGCATTTCCTGATCCTCAAGTATCAACAACCAGAATTTGTGTAAACATTTATTGGTAGTGTCTTTCACCATCTCGGTTAGACATTGTCTGATAAATTTAATTTTGAAGTTTAGTACATTAAATTTGGGATTGAGCTATCAATTTTATTATATTATATTAAGGACAAATCAAAAGATTTTACCACTACTTACTCAAAAGCTACGTACAAATATAAGACTTGTGACTTATGTTGAAAATGGTTACGTCAAATATCAATTAAATAACTGCTTGAAGGCTCATTTTTGTATTTACAAACATTCCCAGTCTACTTGTTTAAGGTGAGTGAAGCGGACTAGGTTTTTTACTTTAAAACATAACATTCAGAAAAGTTTTGTTCTAAAAAAAAATTTACCTCGTGCCTAAGTAAATATCTCCAACTTTTGATTTAGAAAAGGCTGTCTTTAAGTAGTATGTAGGGTTGCAGTTCTGTACCTATTTCAAATACTCAACCATATTATTCTTATTATTATTGTTTTAATGAAAACATACAAACAGCAAATGGATTAGTTTTATTAATGTAACACTTGATGAAACTTCATTAATTTGGCATATTATTATTGGAAAAAAAGTCAAATCTTAAAATAGTCATATCTTATAATATATCTTATAATATATGTCATAATCATACGTGTTCAATTATTATCTTCATCTTTTATCATATCATCAACTAGAGTCAAAATTAGTTTAAGTTGATAAAGTAATAATTTGCAGCCAAAAGGGTTTGGAATACTGCTATTTTATGTTAAAATGTGGCCGGATAATTTTTCGAACCTAGTATTTCTACTTATTTTATTACTCAAACTGAAATTCACGTTGACGAGCGTGGAGAAAATGAGATATTTTGAAAGTGTAAACAAAATAGTTGGAGAATACCCAGACTCTGAAATCACCATGTTACATTTTTCAAACAGTTCAATGTACGACCAGATTTTGCTGGTACCAGTTATCACTATAACCTACCTTCGAGTATACAACTTCATGCAAATGAGGGGTATACGGCACAAACCCTTCTCGATTGTCTTATTTGCATTGTTTCCAAAGTATAAATTTTATAAAACTTTTGCAATGCACCCGTTCTACTTATCATATTTTCCAAATCCAAAAGTATACACGTCTTTTTACATCAACATTTTTTTGAGCCCTGAAAGCACAATGCAAACAACTGATGACCTTCCCAAAATCAATCGCTATCAAATGCCCAATACCTATTCCTTGGCATTCTTTTGTTTTAAAGTAAAAAACAGTATTAATAACGTTATACATTATGATCTAATGAGTTTTATTCTCACAATCAGAAGAATTCCACACGAAAGATTTAATTTCCAAATACCGCTAAACAAGACATGTTCTAAATATGGCTCGTGTAGAGAGCAAATTGACGCTAAAATGAGCCCTTATTACACTGGTTTTAGTGTAGACCTAAAAGATTATAACGGGGACCGATTTGCTATACACCAAAATTCATCAATTTTGAAAAATCAAAACAATTTTTATAAGCTCAGTGATCTATTCCGTAAAAATTACTCCTCTCCTTATAAATCTTCAGATATCTATAAATGGCTTGGAATGCGAAAAATAACTAGTCTACTTGGGATGGAAGCCTTAGATATATGGCTTCATATTAAAAATGAAACCGAGCTCCAAAATTTTTCAGCAGTATCTATTCGATTATTGTCAGTTACATACTATCGCATTCAACATCTTTTTCTTAACGTTATCGGCAAGACGGCTTTGGGTTTTGACAATAAAGTTGGAGTTTCTTTAATAGTAACAGGAATGCAGTGGAAGAACTTTGTCACCTGTGACGGCGTCGGAAGCTACGTTACGTTCAAATTTTTTTCAAATCCCTACGACTACATGTCTTGGTCTGTCTACCTTTTTTGCATATTCGTGGTTCTCCCATTCAGTGTTTTTGCCTTTGTGAAGCTCAGCGTTACCTCTCCAGCGCTATATGACAACGCCAACCTTATCACTCAAATTATGTACTTTAACATTGCCATGACGTTTGATATCGGAGAAAACGTTCCAAGAATTCTAAAACGGTTCCCTGTTGCGCTCAAACTAACAACTCGCTTATTAGGTCTCTGGGCCTTGGTCATGGTTGTACTTGCTTCAGCATATAAGGGAATTGTTACTTCAAAAGTGATGTCAAAAACACCAGTAGATAATAATATTAAACATTTGTCACAGGCCGGCGGATTTCTGTTTTATGCATCAGCTGAATTTATTACTAGACTTGTAGTCCTCGACAGACAGTCAGAAAAGCTTGAAAAAGCTTTTGGGATACGAATATTCCAGATCAAGCAGCTGAGGGAATGCTTATGTTATCCTGAATTGGAGAAACTGATTCCTAAAATATGTAATTGTACACATCCAACACAGTGTGCAAATAAGGATTCAAGATGCTCTACGGCTTACAACTATTTGAAAAATATTAGTTTTGTTCTGCCCAAAAAGTACTGGCCAGGATTTTGTTCACATAATATTGGCGAAGATAATAGGGCTATTGTACTGGAATACCACAAGCGTGGAGAAGAAATTACAAATAGAATGCTGAAAGCGTTGGCGCAAGATCTCTGTGACCGATCTTTTGTGGTTAACCACCCGCAGACCACAAAGGGTCAATCAAAGTCCCCCGTGCCCTTCAAAAATTCAATTGTGACGCAGGCCCATTTGGGCGAAACTGTGAGCACTAATAAACAGTATTTAGAAAGTGTGTTGAGTCGTATTTCTACATGCAAAAAGATAGCCTACATTGACACGGAAAGGCATTTGAGTTTAATTATAAAGATGGCGGAGACAAATCCTACAAGTCCGATGTATCGGAAAGGAGAAGAAAAACTATTTTACAACTGGGATGGATACATTCTCTTTCATTTTCATAATGGTGCATTGAAAATGAAGCAGAGACTTCAGTATTTGTTGGAATTTGGCATTCACCAGTTGTGGGCAAAATGGGAACATATTTTACACAAGGACGACGTTTCTAAACTGGTTGATTCATTCGAAGAACCGCCCACTGCAGTGGCCCTTACAATGAAGTCAAATGTACAAACAATATTTTACCTTACGGCCAGTTGTTTCTTTATTTGCTTTTGTGCGTTGGCTCATGAGCGTCGTAGGTCTACACGTACAAGTGCATTTTGAAAATAAATTCGACAAGGTGTATAAGAGTTACTTATGATTTTATTTTGTCTTTTATTAAAAGTAATATAGGAGGCAATTATTACTGTATTTTGTAGAAGTTATAGTATATCTTTTTTTTTAAGATATAAGGATTTTAGTAATAGTTAGTAATATTTTAGCAAGTAGTACTTGCTCGGGTTGCTTGGCTAGTTTGAAGTATATTGTTTTAACTAATACTAACTAATAAGTATAACTGTTTTATAAGGAATGAATGCTATAGCGCTATACTCTCTTGCTCCTATTTTTTCTATTTAAAGACATTTGCACCATCTGTAAGAGCTGCGTTTTGGTATCGTTACTGAAATTTTTTTTAGTTAGGAATTCAAATTAGCTTAGGAATACTATTGTACACGCATGCTAGCAGGTTTCCTATTGGTAACTGAAAAAGTATGGTACAGTATTGCATTTTACATAGAAAAGTTCACACAAGGCAAATTTACCTTAGCCAGCGAAAAAAAAATAATCAGCTTCAATTTTTTGCTTGATAAATGAAATTTTATACTTTTCTTTATTTGCGTTTATCACTTTCGACATCGACTTTTGTGAACAAGTTCTGATATATCTTGCACTTTCTTCATATAGCAAAGCACCTGTAATAATTTACTTATATAAGCTATATATGCAACTCGTATGTCAATGACATAAATGTTCGCTTCTTTTTTTTAGAAAAAAACTCAAATAAATTCAAGAGCATTGTACACGTTTCTGCATTTTTTCTTAAAATTTTGGTTATTGAAAACCTCCGAAAAAGTTTTAACCTTATTTGTGAACGACTATTTACGACTTGCCGCGTAAATTAGCCTTAACAAATATTTATTGAGATATAATAAATACAATGCTAGTTAAAACAAAATATGAAGCATGCTTGAAAGTTTATCATTTACAAAAACAGTTTCAAAACACATTTTCGCGAAATTTTAGACATGCAAATCACCATTAAGTTACACCTACATTTGAATAATACAACATTCAATTCCTGTTTGTAATGCCTCAAAATCATGCAATAGCGTGTTTAGACTTTTGTTTAAGTAGATTATTTTATTATGACTTGATTTATAATTAATTCTAATTTGCATTAGAATAAATTCTTGTATTTTGTCATTACAATATTTTGTGAATTTCTTTGTTCCGGAAAACTATTATTTCTTTTTACCGCTCTTAATTTTCGAGTCACTTAAACTAATATATTCACTACCCCGTAATGATCAGTCGCTATTTAATTTACAATTTGAGGCTTCAAACTTAAATTAAGCACTTCTGATTATTGACGTAATAATTATGCAACGGCACTGAATTTATCTAATCGTAACTCTCATCAATTGACTTCGTGGCAGTCCTAAACTGTCATAGGGCATCAGCATCTGTGTCCGCATGTGGAAAACAAAAGTGTTGAAGGACAGGATTCAGTGAAATTAGAGTTCGATAGTTCAGCATTATTTTAACATTCCATATGGAGCTACCCCTTGAAGTGGTCTTACAGAGCTTGATGTTAATCCTAGAAACGACAAAAGCACTTTTTTGTTGAAAAAAAAATTATTTTGTCATAAATTTGTTGATACAGTAATGCAACTTCCAGCAACAAAGTTTCAAGCTTTGAAACAAAACCTAAAGAACTAATATTAGTGACAAAAATTGAAGCAATTTAAAAGGTATCATAGCCAATATCTAATAAATAAAAATTAACTAAACAGAACAAGCCCCGCATATAAAATTATAGGTCAGCTGTAATAAATTAAGATAAACAAGTTTCAAAATATTAATGAGCCTCATTTAAATGTAAAAATCATATTTTTTCAAATTACAGATTGTCACATAGACTTTTTTCATGTAAACCTAATCGTATTAGTTTTATATTTAGGATACTCTTGCCCATAAATATTTAAACAATAGCATTGCTTCACCCTGTTATCAATAAAATCCAGTTATTTAATGCTGCTTTTGCGATAAATTGCCCAGTTAATTCAAAACAGTTACTCTGAATGCTTTAAATTACATAACAACCTATCACCAGATAATTTGATGAAGTAATTTTTATACTCAAATTCAAACTGTCCTTGTCATAGCACTTTATCCAGTGTTCAAGTGCCTCAACAACACTTTAAAAATCCCCCAAAAAATCATAACTATATATATTACCAAAAATAAATTTTCAATTCACTTCAATTGAAAGAACATAATTTCTACTTCAACCAGTTCCAACAATGCTGAAATACTTTACTTTGTTACTTTGCATCGCCACCTCACTGGCCGCCGTTTGTCCACCTTTGGAAAAATGTTCCTGCAACGAGAACACGCTTAGCATCGCTTGCGGCTCTATCAGCGGCTTTTGGGACATTTACGCCAACTTTCAAAATGCTGCTCCCTACCTCGACCCAACAACAGTATTCAACAACCTCGTAATATCTGATCTCTCCAACATTTTCGAAATTCCGGCTAACACATTTGCTGGTTACAAATTCCGCAAGGTTGACATTTCTAGAAACGCTAACCTAGAGTACATTTCCCCGGAAGCTTTCAACGTCACCTTTGACTATACTACCGAAGTCACAGTTTCCGATAATTTGATTAACAACGCATCTCCACGAGAACGTGACATCTTTGACTTCCTAGGCAAATTCAAGCAAGCAACCAAAATGCGCTTTACGTCAAATCCAATCCGATCCATTCCGGACAATGCCTTTGGACCAATGCCAACCTTGGCTGAATTGGTTCTCTCGAGCTCTAGCTACCTGTCCTCTATTGGGAGCCGAGTTTTTGCAGAAATGCCACATTTGAACAAATTGAACCTTCCATCACTTAGCTCGAGTGCCTTGAAGGAAGACACATTTGAAGGGCTCACTAGCATGCCAGAAGTGAACATGAGAGTTAGTTATATGGAAGAGCGATTTTTCAAGAAGTTGGCAGATACTTCGCGACGACTTGTCGTTGGAAGTCATTATTGCAATAGTAATGGCTGCAACTACAGCACACATGAATGCGACACTCGTGCTCTCTGGATCTGTGACAATGTTGGAACCTATCAATCTAGAATTGAAGAATTTTGGTGCACAGCTACAACAGGAGAAGATGTTTTTGACTATTGTAATGCTGTAATTCCAGAATAGAGTGCAAATCAATTACAAAATCCGAATGAGGTAGTAGTTTATTCTGATCAATACAATCTGGTTAATAAAATTAATTATAATTGTTGACAAAATATTGAGAGTTTTACCTCTTCTTGCAACTATGCACCGCTCTTTAATTGTAATTATATAGTTAGGTTATAACCTTATTTGAATGAAAAAGTAGTAGTTCTTTAGAGCAAAACTTGATTGGGTTGCTGCAATGTTATCAGTAACTTCAATTCCTTGATAAATTTATTTTGTTAAAAAAAATCTTATCTGCGACGTTCATGGAGCATAGACGAACTAATTTAGTGTTTTTAAAAATTACAAAAAAAAATGCAGATAACATTATGTCATACCATCTTCACCTAGCGTACAAATTTGTTCTTTGTGTTTACATTTACTATACATTTGTGTTTAAAATTCTTATTTACAGTGCTTTAGACATACACCAATTTGCAGTGACCTTAACCTTCAAATTTTGATATTTACTTGTAACATAAACGTTAGATGTGATAGCATTTTATTTTGAGTTTTGTCTGCCCTTTAAATGTAAGTCAAAATATAATTTGCATTGATCTTGAAAGAGATTATTCTGCCATTAACACTAACAACTCAGCTTTTCAATAGTTACAATTGCCATATGTGCAAAATTTGATCACGCTTCAACGCTAGTGCCTGAAACAGTCAGATAGACAGTCTCAGGACGTTTGCTTAAGCACTGACTCTAGCGTGAAATTCTTGTACTGCTATTACTGTATTTTTTGTTTATTTAAAAAAATTTGATAGAATTTTAAAAATATTTCTAATTTAGAAATTGATGGTGTCTGTGTAACAAGAAATGCTATATGCTCATATGTTGAAATGCTGAAATGTAAATGTAAGAGTTATAGATTCTGACAAATTTTTTGCATTTTTAATCAACGAAGTTGTTTATCGTAAGAGATTAAGCCACATCAGCATTTAAACACCGTCAAATTGCCCTAATTCCCGAAATATTTGGATGGGATGATGGTATAATATACAAGGTTAGAAATGAAAGCTGAATTACAATAAACTGTAATAATTAGCTTAATTACTTTCTTAATTACAATATTTTTCATCATGGAAGAAAAGGCGTTCCTTCTGGGGTAATACAAACTGTTGACATTGGTTGACATGAACGTCTAAATTGGACAATCAGTATGGCTGAGTTTAGGATATTTGATCAATGCATCCAGTAGCAGCACCAAATGGGAAATATAGTAAATGAAGGAAAATGAACCAACCATTATGAGCATAATTACAACAAACGGATTTGATGAACATTTAATGCAAACAGAGCAGTAACTTGTAATCAACAAAATGGCTCCCAATATTTCCATCCCGGGACAAACATAATTTGTCAAATAAACCGTCTTCTTATTCAGTAGTTGTGGCTAGCGGTAGAGATGCATGACATCCCGAGCGTACTTTGACCAGCAAAATGAGTGCGAAGTAATCCTCTCAAAATATCCCTTAAATTTTGTTACAAGTTTAGTTATCATAACACCACCAAACATTTAAAAAAATAAAAATTATAACGACAACATTTAAAACGATTATGGACAAGTATAACATATTAAAAAAGTATTGACATGGTTTATCATGAACTACGATGTTGGAGCATAGTAAACAGTGCTCCTGGCCATATCTAGGCCATTTTTGTAAATTCAAAAGCAATTTGGAAGCTGTATACTGTTTTCTGATTAGTTAAATCTTCAATAGTAATTCAAAAAAGAGCGCTAAACGGGTTCCACATAATTATAAAACCAGGGATTGCTCATTATCATAAAAATTTTTACAAGCATTAATTTTAGTTTCACTGATTTTCAAGGGCGTTGATTCTTCTTCAAATAAAAACATGACCCAATGTTTTATTCTTTAATTCTTACAAGTGAAGCAGCGCTATTTAGCTTTGTATATTAATATACTTTGTAGTGTTATTATAGCAAAACAGAATAATTGCTATACATGTCATGTGATGAACGCATTGACATGAACACTCTGTTATGGTGAAGTGTGGCTAACAATTCGAAATCTTCAAACAACTTTTGTTGTATTTTAAATAATACGTTAGGACTGGAGGTCTCAATCCGGATTTTGACGGATATCGGATTCTTCCAAATCCGGATTTTTATTTTTCAAATCCGGAATTTTCTGGTATAAATGAGCCAATTTAGGCAAATTAAAAAATTTAGTGTTTTTTGAGATTCTTTAAAATGCAGATTTTGCAGACTTACTTTATTTTGAAATTTGATAAATGAGGTCGACAAAGTTTGGTATAATTTGGTTTAATTAACAACAAATTTCTTTCACGTTTATAGTATTTAAAGAAGTTATTTGTATATTTATTGTCGTGTTGTTTCCAACAAATAAACATTTGGGATTTCGAGTATAGGCGCTAGAACTATCCATTTCCACAAACTCAAGAATAAATGTACAAAGGCACTAATTGGGAGAAAGTTTTCAAACACTAAAGACACCGGCGATTTTACGTTAGCAAATCTTCCTACGTTCGATTTCGCCGAAAATTGGTTTCCAGCTTGTATTTTTGAGGCTGAATCCAAATCTGTCCCTAGGAACCCTAGGAGGTCAACTTTGTACGCCAGAGTCAACCAAACTTGGTATAAAATTTAAAAAATGTCTACTTTTTTGAGATTTTGAGGTCACACATGACCTCAAATGGCTACGAAGGTATGAAACTCGAATTCTGCGTCAAAAATGCGCTTATAAATTGACCACTTACAGGAGCGTTTATTGGGGTTCACGCCAAATGGTAGTGCTTATGGGGCCTAATTTAACCCCCTTGAGCAATGAGGATGGGAGATTCGGATTCAGCGTCAAAAAATCATTTCGGAAACCAATTTTCGGCGAAATCGAACGGGGAATCAGTTACTGTACTTTTCAAGACTTATTATTGTTTATTGTTTGGCAAAAGTTCACGCTATATTAAACTAAGACCGAATGAAAAGACTTTTTATGAAACTTCTGTTTAATGCATGCACGACAGTGATTAGAATTCATTAATACCGTACAGCTTGAAAGTACAGCTTGGCAACACTGTGTTAAAAATTTGTAAGGAATATAGGTAAAGAATTTAAATGCATCAAGATTCTCCATTGCGGCTACTTAAGTAGATGCTTAATTTATGCATTATAATATTCTGAACATTTTGACACCAAACTTTGAGGAAATTGAAAAAGTTTTGCTGTGACATTATTTTAAACAGTAAAGGATTGATACAAAGTAAAAATATGTGTTGTTAATTAAAGCATTTATACTACTAAATAGTATACTGAATACTAATGCTTTTGGCGGCTAGTTTGTAGCACGGATTTTATCCGGCAAATTTACCAAATCCGGATTTTTCAAACTACCACGGATTTGAAACCCCTAGGACCCTCAACTAAAGTTGTTCATATGTCGTATACTCAAACAGAGGAGGCACCAAAAAGACTTCTTTTGTTACTAAAACAAATCTTTGCATTTAGTTTTATTTATGATTACTCTTCATTTTCCTCGTCGTTTTGTTTATACTCTGTTCTCAAATCTTAAAGCGAACAAATTAATTATTTTCTTTACTATTCAACCTATACAATCCTATTTTTCATAACTAAAATCTTAATTTATAATGTATATTTAAGTAAAGTAGAACTATTAGGGGTTCAGTACCTTGAACATACCGATTATATACGTATTTATTTCGACAATGCTGTATAACGTTAGATGTTCATAATAATTTAATTGTATAGCAATTAAATAATTAATTTTATTATTTAAGATTAAATTATAAATAGAAATTCTTATTCAGCGTAGTCTGGAACTCACAAGCCATTGCTTTCAATGTATTTAAATTTCGGACATAAAGTTACGTTTTGGTTCTCCTAAAAGCAAGCAATTCGTCTGTAATCAAATGTCTCCTTCATTCTATAGTACTTTACGGATTGTAGACACCCTTAGTTACCACTAACGCATGTTAACGTTTTAATGGAATTGCATGTATACTCGTTCCATTTGATTAGTTTACTACAGGAAAACCAGGCCCCGATAACTCCAAGTATCAAGGTTAATTGCAAAATAATTCAAAGGTGTTACAAAAAAAATTGATGAATTCTGCTATAGAAAATCATGAGCATTTTGCTTAAACAAGGAAATAATTTTATTCATAAACCACAAGAATCGTTTAGCTATTATCAGTGCAGAGGATTAATGTAAAATAACTCCATTGAAACTAATTGACGGTAGTGCTGTACGCGTTTCGTTCTGAAAAACCTTTCTAGAGTATCATTTACTAGAGCCCCTCAGCCATGATACCCATCCATCCCAACTAGACTGAGTAGTCGACGGGGGGTTATCGGAACCACCCATTTTAACAGAGTTGTCAGTCAGTTGGTCAGCGGTGTTCGTGGCATCAACCTTGTTATCATGCGATTCAAGAATAGGACCTGCCGTATTTTCATCAGTATCAGACGCTTCAAGCCGGTCAACCTTGCCAGTTTCACTTGTCGACTCGTTGTTGTCTCGCGTTTGTCTGGGATTTGTAGGTTCAATCCAATCCATTACTTGCAGTACATTGATGTTTAATTGATTTTCTTTGCTTATTTGTAAGGTATTGGAAGTCATCCAGACAAGAGCAAAATTGAAGATACGGGTTAGGGTCCGAAGTTTCAAATTCGGGTGCAAGTAATATGCATCTTCATACAATACAATTGGTTGGTCTGACTCGTCACTTGTAACTTTCTAATACAACAAAGAGAAGTTAGTTGCAAGCGTGCATAATTGGTGTAAATATTTCTCAAGTGCTTTTGTTGCAAAATTTCCATGAAACTAAAATATTACAGTATTTATTTCTCAAAAAGAAAATTTTAAGGAGATTTGCTTATATTCCTGCAATTGTCCAATATCTGTTTGTTTGTTTTTCTTCCGGTAAAGTTTAGCACTTTAACTCAAGAAATAAGTTTGAAAGTTTACAATGTTTATTTCAAGAAAAAACGTAAAGTTATTTGATTTCAAGTATTTTTTATATAAATGAAGCTAAGCTTTTACTACTGATTAGAAACCGATTTAAATTTATTTAACTTACAAGTTTTTCCAAAAATATGCTCGCTGGGTACGACGAACACATCTCGATAATTTTATCTATGTCAGGAAAATCAACTTCTTCAGATTTTTTTCTGGCTTCTTCGACAGCCCTTTTCCGCGTTCGAGTTAGTATTTTATTAGCTTGGAATCGTTGCTCTCTCAGTATTGGGTTGGGACCTTGGAAGGAAGGTAACGAACATGGAATGGCATTATGCTTACATCCACCGTTGGATTATTGCCTTCCCTCGAGGCGTTTTGTGAATAAAGGACCATAAATTGAACCAACACTGCAACACCAGCGTGGAGCTCAACCTCGGGTTGCATATTGGAAACTCCAACACTGAATTGTGCACATTTCTCAAAATAATTGTAACACTGCAAAAAAAAGAAGAGACAGTTTTAAGGTGTGTAAAATTAGCATTACACTTTGTAAGTATTAGATGAACGTTTGTTTTAGTAAGCTTACGGTATCAAGTATACTTTTATTTTGGATTTCGCTATACCGTACAGTTTTGGCTGACTTTTTAGTTACCATTGCGGTAGAAAACCCCAACGCAAGAAGGATAATCGCTGCTTCTCGGAAAATTTGCATTTTGGGTTATTGTTGTAAGTGTTTGAAAGTACTTTCTACCAGAAGCTAGATGGCTTGCTTGTGCACAGACCATGAGTATTTATACACATTTTTGGAATTGTACTGTTGTAAGACCACTAATTTCTGATGTTTGTTCAATTAAACAAATAATGCTGCTTGGCACCAATTGACTATACAACATAGTTAGATACAGATTGGCTTATGAAAATTAACAGTTTACAATTTTAATCTTGGGCGAAATGCATTGACCTACGGGGTCGAGAGATTTGTGAAAAAATTTGGAGAACCCCTCAGTTTTAGGGTTTTCTCTAAATTTCTTCAGAAAACAGCGATTCCTAAAAAACAATTGGATTTGAGCACATAAACAACCTTTGAAATGGGCACTACGAAAATTAAATCGAAGTTAATGAGAATTGCGTATCAAAACTGGAGGTGTTTCTAACAGTTTAATACCAAGGCCTTATAACGAGGACCAATAACATGGCTTGGCGAAATTTTTTGCTTACTATACAAAAAAGACATACCATGCTAACATGTGTAATGCGCTATGGGTAATACCCAATATTTCAGATATTTTAAATTGAAAGTGATTTTAATTGAAACCTGTTTTATATTTAGTTTAGTTTGTCCATATGTCCTTTACAGTATCCTAGAGAGAATATTCATAATTAGGCAGTTGATATTTTGCTCCGTGTTACGCGTCCTTAGCAGAAATTGTGAAGAAATTGCATTGTAAATTCACTGCTAAGCCAAATTATTGCAGAACTAAAGGGTGCACAAAATATTGAAATCCTTTTATTTGTTTGAATTCTGCCTACTTGAACTAAATTATACCCAATTCCAACCGAAAATTTACCATACACTAAGAATTTTTAGGCATTCGGGTGACAATAATAATTTATAAAAAAAATTCTTCTTTGTCTCGCGTAGTTATCTATATCTTTGTGGGAATGCCAAAGGTAGGAGAATAGCTTGAGGATTTAAGCTCGTTTCTTGTAGTTATGTTAATCGAGTTAATTGTTTTCAATTTTCCTCCCCTCTGACGTGAACTGCTTTGAAAAACTTGGAAAAAAAAGTACAACTCTACATAACCCTATTTTCTATTTTCTCAGAAATCTACCTTACTATCAATAACAAGTTTTGTACTAGACAAGAGAAAAGAAAAAGAGAGTAGTTTCCATTGTTTTTCTTTCTACTGATTACAGAACCAAGCATGCACAAACATGATTCTGCATACATAGTTTTCATGCTTAGATATAACAACCCGAGTAACTTCTAAGTGTTTTCTGTAATTGTCTTCCTGACCACTTCCCAAATTACTTCAGTCCGTAACATGAGATGACCAAAGTGCTGTTTAACAATGTGAAAAGCATGATTTAGAGGAAAAGAAAAACAGAGATAATAAGTATTTGCAACGTGTAAAGGAGTGGTAAACTTATTGTCGACAAAGCAGCAATAAAAATGTATAAATTTTGTGAGCATAGTGCTAGGCTTAAAGAAAATTTAAACTCGAAAAACAAAAGTACAGTTATGTTCTCCCATGCTTGTGCCGCTTTAGCTTGTTCGTCACAAAAAAAAATTAATCCAACTTCTCTCTCTCGACTAACATAACTTATTTACAAAGGTAATTAAATAAAAATAAGTAAATGCAATACAGAAATTTCGCCGTTTAGTCGCTTTGTTTTACATGATTTTGCTGATTGTTAGGTTTAAGAAAACAAGCATCTTAGAATAATGAACAATATGCATATTTGAAACAAATATTGCCGTTTGAAATTTGGCTAAAGTGGGTCTGCATTGTACAACCATTCCATTTATTCCACTGATAAGACGTCCACAATGAGCACGTCCGTGAGTCCGACTCACATATTTGTACAATAGTTATTTGTTCTAAAAATCACAATAAATTCAGAAATGAGTCATTTAGCGGCTCCATCTAGGTATTCGTTCTCCAACCAATTTTATATAATCGATTCCGAACATTTGCGGTAGATTGCATGCATCACTGACTAACTGCGATTTAAACTAAACACCAAACTAATTTCAAAAAAAAAACAATAAAAAGATAGTATAAAGAAGTTTAACTTTATTTAATTGTAATTAGGAATTAAACAAGTTTAATTTTTTCAACATAAGGAGTGTGTTAAGAGGCAAATGAGCCAATCATAATCACAATTCTCAACATAATTTTAAAATAGTAAATTATGTTATGGAGCAAATAAGAACATCACGGTTTGATTTTGATCACTGTTTGCACATGATTGGGGATTTGTTTATTCGCTGAAGCCTAATTTACAAACTAAAAAACTTACTAAATAAATTCAATTTTTAAGTTATAGCCTTCTACTTTACCATTTACTTCAGTATTTTTTTCACTTTGATAACTTGTATACACTTCTGGACCTGATTTCATTGCGGAGCTGATTTCGCTTAGGGAGTAATTGATTGTGGACCTACTATTTTTGACCTAGCCGCTTCTTACCGTAGTTATCATATAAATATCGTAGACATTAGAGAATGAACTCTTTGACAAGATGGCATTCAGACCTTGCGACGACCACCTTGACCGCTATGTAACCTAGAGATTGGAAACCTTGACATAGTCAGAGAGAAACATGGTAAGGGCAAGCTGGAGTCACGGGTGCCAAGGTTGGCAAAATTCCAAGTTGATCAAGCATGTTGTAGAAAAAGGTTTCTTGTAAACAAATATAAGTTTTGTTGAAAAAGAGAATTAATATTCACAAACCCCTTTTACATGTGAAAGTAGTTCTTAACATTTTCGTGATCAGGACTTCGTAAATTTAGAAGATTTTAAAGATTAGTAACACCCCTTGTTTTACAAGGTAATTAGTTTTCTTATCATAGTATCTACTAACCATGTATTTGTAGGATTTTATGATAACTATAATAATATAAATTTATACGAAAGTAAATTCATTTGTTTGCAGGTTTGCGAATGGTCTTATTTTGACTACGTATTGTTAAATATACCGTGATCCAACGGTCAACCAAATAGCGGAAGTAGGAACATTAGACGGAATACACTAGACATTAAAAAATTGTTAAAATAATTGAGATAAGAAACCAAATTCTGGGTTAATGGTAGCGTCTGAGATTATCGAAACCACGCGCAAAAAAAACTCAGTGACTCATTTCCGGGTCAAGACAGGCTCTGTTACCATCAAAACCATCATTACTTTTTGTTTCATGCAAAAGAATGGGTTGAGCTTGAAAGGTCATTTTGAGGTCAAGGGGTCATTTCCAAGACAAGAGAATCTTCGGGGTCATGTAACCCATCATAAATTTTAGCTTTATGCAGAAGTAGGGTTTGACCTTTAAAGGTCATTTTGGTGTTCAAGGGATCATTTTAGGGACTATTAGGGGGTCACAAAAAAGTAACATATATAAATGTTGTCCACTGTATATATGGAACAACTTTTGTAACTGTTGTAAACTGTTGTTTATGTTGTCATAGAATGATATCTTTGATGTTAAGCTTTGACCCCCAAGAAGGTCACTTTGCAGTCAAACTAAAACAAACTTGAACTGGAACCGACCACAAGAAAATTATATCCGCAAACAGATGTGAGGTATGTTTTGTAGTTGCTGAGATAATCTCGGTACTCGTATGGACAGACAGAACGAAAACATAAAGTAGCTTTCGTTTACCTTCTATAGTGAAATTTTTTTGATTGCCTTCCATTCAGCGCCCCTGGCGAGACGCTAAGATACTATCATAGAAAGCGGGAGTTTTGCACCATTGGTTTAAACCAAAGCAAAAAGACAGCCGAAAAATCACCCAAATGTTAGTAAAACTGAAAATTGCCCCAAATTCTAATCTATCACTTGCAAAAATAAAAGTCGTTTTTGCCTAGAAAGATGCTTTAACAAGAATTATTAATTTTTTGAGACGACGCTGAACACACGAAAACATAAGAGGGCAGAAGTTTATTTTTCTGAACTAGCAATTAGCACTCCAATAGTATTGCAAATGTGTTTAAGCCATGAGGGAGTGGCAACATCTCAGTACTGAATGAAACATATACGTTTTGCTTCAAGCAAGTAAAATATTCAGTATTTCACCAATAATACGAGCATTTATATTTACTACCATATTAGATATCGTATTATATTATTTGTTTGTGGTGAGTTGGAGGCTTTGTGTGCGTACGCCCACCCGCGACGTGGTTTTTTTTTTTAACAAAGTCGCCAAAGTGGGCAAAAGGATCATAACGCATGTTCAAAAAAATTAAACAATCGTTGACGCTCATCCCGGCCGGCCCTTTTGTATTGGACAGTTAATTAATTAATTTTCTTATTTTCTCGGTGGCTACCCAGTGAAACCCAAAATGACATCTTGACCTCAAAATAACTTTTAAGATCGAACCCTACTTTTGCGTGAATCAAAAAATTATCATGTTTTCCGTGTGCCCTGCGACCCCCTTCACCCTCAAATAACCTTTTGAACTCCAAAATGACCTTTTAAGGTCAAGAATTGTTCTCGTACGAAAAAAAAATGTTAACTTAATATGAAAATTACAAAAATGTATTCATTTGTTGCCTAAAATTACTGTTCAATATTTAAAACTTAATGTACTTTTCAAAATTTGGGTTGGTTTTGGCGATTTTTCTATGCGTACTGATTTAGGTACTATTGTTACTGCAAGAAGCAGGACATAAATTCAGCGTCGCCAAACGTGTGCGAGTTTATAAGGGACTAACATCTAAAAAAA